>PVKP010007049.1:0-79291 GCA_004027715.1 Plecturocebus donacophilus
AAAAAAAAAACCATGAGTTTGAAATATATTTAAAAAGAAAACCTATTCTCTCACCGCCTTTGGAGAAAATGAAGGAAATCAGCTAATAGTCTTGAAAACTGGTAAATATAGAGAAGTAAACATGCATTATACTTTTCTTTCATGGATTGTGCATTGGGGTAATCAAATAATTGATAAGGAAAATTTGTGTTTGTAGAAGTATTCCAGTAATAAAGACAAATTCATGAAATTAAAAGTGTATAGGTAATCTGAGATTAAAAAAAAAACTGAACATTGAGAGCTATTGAAACAGACAATGTGGAATGAGAATGTGAATTCTTGCGAGGGATGACTTAAACAGGAATAAAGGACATGAGAAAGTTAGCCCTGTGATATTGAAAACAATCAGCAGCAGAGAGGTTAAGAAGGGTGGGTGTCCCAGGCACCCTTGAATTATGAAATGATAAAGCTTGAGAGATGTGTGACATGATTATACAACACTCATTCTCTCTTGGCTCATTGTGAAAAGCTAAATCCTATTTTGAGTGTGGGTACTCTGATTTCACTTTTACAGTAAACTTGAGAACTCAGGGAAAGCCAGAGGTTACTGTAAACATGATCCTCCTTATAATGCAGTGAAGTGTTATCCCATTGCACTGGGTCATTCTTCATATCTGCTGAGAGTTGTGAGCTGTAGAGTGTGTATTCTCCACCATGATCTCACTTGATAGACCAGAGAACTTCTGTCGTATTGTTAAATTCTCCAGCAAAATCAGAAGTAATTTCTGATGGAGTACATTTTCAAGTAAAGTCAATACAAAGTGTCATTAATTTTGAAGTAGTTTATATTGAAAAGAACCCCAGGTGATATGTAATATAAATTTTCCATTTACTCTGTTTATTTGTTGGCAACTTATAAATATTGGTTTATTTGCTAATTCAAATCAAATGCATATAATATTAACTATCATGAAATCATTTGAATAATATTTAATATTTAAATAATTGCCTAAATTTATAAATAGATAAAATTATAATCTTTATCTACTTTTTATTATCATTTCCATTAATTACAATTATTGTAACTCGGACCAATTGGAAAACTGTATATTTATCTATAATATAATTTGCTACAAATGTTAGTATTTAAAATAAGAAAAACATTATTATTAGGAAAAATAACATTAAGTAAATTTTAGATTTTTGGTGTTTCAACTACTGTGCATCCTGAATGGTGAAAAATGTAATTAGGATTTTGTTTCAATATATTTCATTACTTAACACAGAGTTAACCCATATAATTGATTGTATCCCATATAAACTGAGAATTCAAAATAAAAATAGTTGTTTTAAATAAGAGACCAAGTGTGTTGTAATAGTGTAGTCATTGCGATCAACGGTTTTAAAATAAATTTTCAAATCATATTTTCTGCATAAAACAAGTAAAATAAATTTCTTATATTTTAGTTTATGAAGGATGATTTTGTCCATTATAGCATTTTGGAAAAATATGTCATTCTAACTTCAATATTTTTTCAAAATAGATTATTTTCAATTATATGAAAGGCCATAAAGAGATACCTGAGTAATGACCATAACTGTTGAAATTAAAGAAACTTGATAGCTTACATTTGTTTTATTGCTAACATATTTTATGACTCAACAGTGTTGCAGTTTTTCCCTAATTTTTGCAACAAAAAGAAAGTAAAACAGCAGTTTATTGTGGCAATACTTTATACTGGCCTACTTCTGTAAATGGTCTTTAAGCTCTAGGGTAAAAAGGAGAACATTCAAGCCTTTAAATTGGATATAAAAGCAGTTTCCACACCCTAACTCTCGCAGCACATATGGTCAGATAGAGACTTGGTTGTATCTAAATGTATTGCTGCTCAGCAAATTATAAATACTTTTTTGACATGTTTAACCTGGGGTGAGCTTATTTAGAGTTTTGTTGACTATTTTAGAGATACAAGATATTAAATGTTTTCAGGTTCCAGTAACGTGTGATGCAAACTAAATGCTGTTTCTTCAACCTATCAAGTCTTTATAGAATAAAACATAGGGTTACTCTGCATCTGAAAAAAAGAAAAGAAAAATAAAGAAGAAAACACAATTAAGAACTAAGCAATCATGAACAGTTATATTGAGAATAAGTGCAGATATAGGAGACATATAAAATATTAAAATAATGCTGTTAACTCTCATAATTTAATACCTTAAAGATGCCATTATGTGGTGTGTACAAAGGTGGAAACTGCTTAAAGGTTGTTTTGTTCTTCCACTGTTTGCACATTATAGACAGAAATTCCTGTTGCCTTTGTTACAATTCATTTTTTGTTTTTATGGTTTTGTTGTTGTTATATTTTTTAGAGACAAGGTCTTGCTTTATTGCCCAGGCTGGTCTCGAACTTCTAGCCTCAAGCAATCCTCTTACTTGGCCTCCCACAGTGCTAGGATTAGAGGAGTGAGCCACTCATGCTCGGCAACAATCCATTTTTTGAATAAATCTTTACTGAAACAGAGCAGACACCTATAGTGTTCATCTCTATATAACAAGGTATCATTTATACATTTTCTCATTTTTATATGTTTACTAATTTTCTTTAAAAATTGTAGATCCTAACATTTTTATTCCTACTTTGGGGGCTGAGAAAAAGGGAAATTTATTTTTAAAAAACCATTGTCTCTATTATTATGCTAACGTTACAATAAAAACGACAGTCATTTTATTAGATTGGTTAATTCACATTAAAAGGAAAAGAATAATCAAGGATTCATCACACTATTTTCTATATAATAATTAGTATTGTACTTTTCCTACCTAAGTTCTGATGCATGTTTCTGTGTAGTTACCCTTATACAACGTCAGTTTGCATTCGACTTTATATAAATTAATATGCTCAAATTCTAATAATAATTGCAAAACTAGCCATACTAATTTTACCATTACTAATATTGCTTTAGCTAGTTCAAATAATTAACATCAATTCTGATTTTATTTTTGTATGCTATGAGGCATTCTATTATTGGCAAACTTAATAATACTACCAGTGGCTTCGTCATCTAATTTGAAGACAACTAACCTTTCAACTTTGAGAAAAATGTTTACTCTACCAGTAATCAGTGTAATCTCTACGGAAAGACTTTCTTATTAATTTTTTTTCCTGCCTGAATGATATACTCTAGGTTCCCATAGGTTTTTCTTATATTTTATTTTCTTCTGGGAACTTGAACCACGCATCTCTTGAAAATCAGTGGGGGTGTACTCTCATGGGATGTCAGCCACCAGCAGCGGATAAACGTCTGTAAGAGTTCATTTATTATATTATTAGCACACATATTTCCAATTTTTTTTATGTTTTCTAGCTTCGTATTCCAATGTATATTTCTTTGTTCTGATCACAACTCAATATGAAGGATGCAGAAAAAGAGCATGATTCTCTCTTCATCATGTAACAATCATACCTTAGTTCTAAATATACTTCCTTAAATGTATGAAGACTTTTTCTAAGGACATCTCAAGTATTGCATAATATGTACACTCATTTCTCCTTAAAATATGGCTGTCAAAGAGAGCCTTGAGAAAGTGTAGCTTATCCAAGCTCAACTAGGTTTTATTTGATTGTGGTGCTTTATTTTCTTTCTTTCTTTTTTTTTTTTTTTTTGCACTAAAATATTCTAAATCCTAGATGACTTTTTAAATCACATTGCACTGTCTTTGGTTTTGATGGTTCTATTAGGTTGGTGCAAAAATAATTATGGTTTTTGCCATTACTTTTCTGACCAAAAAATGCAACTGCTTTTGTACTAATCTAATAGATTGTCTCTACTTAATAGTTTTCATATTAACGGTCTAAATTTCATTTTTTCATTATTATAAAATAAAAAATGTAATTTTCAATGCTTTTACATTTGTGGAAATATACTTTTTATTCTACCAGTTATTTAATTTGCGTTTACATTAAAACATCTAATGGGTAAAGATGGCTCTTTATTTTTCTTAGGTAAGAATTTTGCCTTATGAGAAACTGTGAATCAATTGTTCTAATTTCCCCTTCCTCATATTCTGACAAAGTTGGCTGAATACCTACCCTTTTTATGAAGCTTGCTGTGAATTATCAACATTCTCTGAATAGTCCCTTAGTCTCTGTTCTCCATTCATTTTAGAAAATTTGTTTCCAATAATCAACATTTTTATTGTTATTTCATTGACACCCAACAGATACAAAGACAAAATAAACAGAAGGTCTGTAAACAATTTTTCCCACTTTTGGAAAGTAGATGCAGTATTTTGCATGTATAGGTTTTAAATTCAAATAAGAGGTTGCACTGGGAGGTAAGAACAAATTGAAGCATTGTCAAAAATAAAGCTTATTATTGAGCCCTGTGTCTAAATATATTTAAATGCAGAATATCAATGTTAGTAGTAGTACTATTATTTTAATATGTGCTAGCAAACAACAATACATTTCCATAAGCTTAAATCTGTCCTTAGTTATTTTATTAGTCAGCTGGGGCTGTCATAGCAAAATACCATAGACTGCGTGGCTTAAATAACGCAAATCTCTATGTACACAGTTTTAGAGCCTGGAAGTCCAAGATTAAGGTGCTAACAGGGTTGGTTTCTAGTAAGGACTTTCCGTTTGGTTTGTAAGCTGCCTTCTTGCTACATCCTCTATGGCCTTTTCTCTCTATATGTAGAAAGAGATTTGATATCTTCTTCTCCGTAGAAGGACACCATTTCTATAAGATTAGGGTCCACTCTATGACCTCATTTAACCTTAATTCTTAATAAAGGTTCTATCTCTAAATATAGTCACACTGCAGGTAGGCCAACCCTTAATTAGTGCATATGTTGCTGCAAAATTTGTTTTAAATCAATGTTGTACTGTTAAATAAGACCAAAATAGAAAACGAAGTTAAATTTATCAAATGTATCTTAAGTCACCTAATTTAGTAGAGTCAATAAAAGTCTGTAATTTCTGACATTGTATCAGAGAAATGAGACTTCAGTTTGTTTTAAGGACAACAAGCAGTTGAGAGGAGTCCCTTAAACAATCTGAACCTTGGTCAAAACTGGCTCTGTAGCATACATCCATCCTAAGTGGACATTCTTAGAACTACATCTTGTTCTCTGGCTTTGAGCAGAATATCAGCATGAGATCCTAGGCAGCTGATCAAAGGCCTCTTGCCATTGGTCCTGTGATAAGATATACCTTTCCTATGTGGAGGACTTGGGGTAGAGTAGTTGGTACAATATATATATATTTTTCTTTTTTGTAAAATGTATAAGTCACATTTTCCCTATTTTAACTGCCTGGTGTTAAAGGATGCTTAATTTGAATCATGGTATGGGTGTGCTAGGAGGAATGGAAATAAGACTCTGTAACCCACTTTACAATAGCCCATATGTCTGCTACTACAATACATTAGCAACACGGATGGAGATACATAGAGTGGATTTTGGAGATGGAACTATGAGGCTTGGCTCTACTGCTCACTACTTCTGTTATCTCAGTTTTATGTCTGCAAAAACATAAAAAAAATATCATTTTATCCACCCAATTAAATTGAGGATCAGAAACAATGTCCAAAATACAGTAGCTTATACAAAGACAATAATGATGTTTATTATTCTTTAAGTGGTATAATTGTGAATCAGAGTATCATTTTAGAATTGTACTCTAAACTAGAATTTTCTTGAGTGTAAGTGATGTGGTTAAATATTTTTCATTCTATATTAGTCAATCTTATTCAGGCAATAAATATAGTAATTATACAAAAACAAGCTAAAAAATTCCTACACATTGGTTTCCTTTCTGCATGCTTTATCAATTGTATTTTAGGTGACATTGCTGATTGCATTTTTTTTTGCGGTGGGGGATGGTCTTACTCGGTTACCCATGCTGGAGTGCAGTGGTGCCATCTCAGCTCACTGCAAATTCTGCCTCCTAGGTTCAAGCTATTCTTGTGACTCAGCCTTCCACGTAGCTGGGATTACAGATGCCTGTCACCACACCCAACTAATTTTTGCATGCTTGCATTTTATATAGGCGATTCTAGGCCCTGGAAAGAGTAGTAGAGGACCCTACAGTAGTTGAATGAAGTATTCTGATAGAATAAAAAATAACCCTATTGCAAAATTTGGTTTAAAAGAAATTAAGAAGTAATCACATGACATCAAATATAATGAGTCACTATTGAATCTAACATGTGAATAAAAATTCTCTTTATCTCAGGATCATCAGGTTTCAACTGTCTTTAGAGTTAGTGTGGCAAGTAGATGTAAACCAGGATAAAATGTTTGTATGTTATTTTGTTTCTAATACTAAAGAATATATATCCTAATCTATAAATTAATCCTTCTTAAGTGTTTGTGGTTTACTTGATTCTTTCCCCCTAAATCCTTCTCCATCTTTTAATGGAAGATGATGAAATAGCAGTAATTGGCTAATGAGTTTAAGTGCTGTGTTACCAGTGAAAAGTTTTGGCTGCCTTAAGGGCTCCTCCTGTGCATATTATTGTGTACCCATAGGGATATTCAGGCTGGTTAGCAATTTCAGGTGCTTTGCTGAATCTGGAAAATTGTTATATAATTTGTTACATGCCTTTGTGGATTTTTTATTCCACTTCAGTAAGCCCAAAGCAATTTTTATGAATAGCCAGCTCTAGTGAAATTGTAAAAATGTGTTGAATTTTCTTGGTTACTTACCAACCATTACTTTCTACTTTTTTTACTTAGTTACACAATTCTCCAATTACTTAATATTTTATTTTCTGAAGCCTCTCTCCTGAGGTCAGTGTTTGGCTGACCAGGTCCTAATCTTCTGGACATCACTCTTTTCTCTGTATATTAACATAGTGAAAAAGAATATGAGCTTTGGATTGATACCAAACTAGATTTACATTATACTTACACTTAGCAGTTGTGTCTTTGGGCAAGTCTCCATTTTCCTCTCCGTGAAATAAGTATATTATTAGTTAAGTCATAAGGAAATATACTAATTTATGTAAAGAGCTCAAGATAGCTGAGAAAGAGTAAACACTAAAAGAAAAAAAAAAAGTTGGTCCTGTAGAACGTTTTTAAGGATGGTGGCTTAGCAAATGAGGAGCTCAGCTAAACTTCCTCCCATAGAAACAATCCTAAGTAATGACTATCATAAAAATATAATAAATTATCATAAAATTTAAAAGGTCTATATATTGTTCTAAGAGCATAAATAATATGGAAACATTTATTCAAGAAAATGTACTAAATCATGGTAAGAACAATGAGGATATGTGGCAACCTCTTTTCTCATATCACATCTCCTGAGCTCTGTGTGACTAAAGGTCTACCACAGGCTGTTGGAGCACAACACACTGAATTATTTTCTTCCACCTCGCAGTCTAGGGCTACAACATCTCTCCAGAAGATGCAGGCTACCAGGATTCCTTATCTTCACGAGTTTCACATTGCAGAAATTTCACACCAGCAACAAAGATTGAGAGATATGCAGCTCTTATCATCCATCCAGTTCTCACTCACAAGGAAGAAGTTCTACTCCAGTAAGGCTGGCCAAGAATATGGGGGTTCCCCAAAACGCTTACCCAGCTCACTCATAGAGCAGAGACTTGAGGATGAAGAAGAGAACTGAGAGGATGCCAGGCTACTGTCCCTACCTTGAGGCCTGCTTTTGAGACAGGGCATTACTTTAAGAGATGAAAACCACTGTCCATGGACACCATTGCAGCTCAGTGGCTCAGAGAGTCTACCCATGAGAGACACAGATTGTGAGAAAAGAGTTTCATCCCTAAGGGGCCTTATTTGAAACAGAGTGCCAGGAATTTCAACCTTGAGTGTTTGTGGAAAAAGATAAAAACAAAAATAGGAAAAAAATAATGGAGATTACAGTGGTAAACAAGAAGAGATTGACAGCTACATGATAGCAGCACGCAAACCATAATCAGATAAAACTTTAACAGCACAAACTAGAGGAAAATAAAACTAAGAAAAGCCCCACTAGTGACAGAGCAAGTCTTAAGGTCCAACCTCAATGACTATCATTGCAAAGAAGTCTCAAGTTTCTCAGATCACAGGTGAAGTACGTTATGCCCCAGGGACTTTTCAAAGCAACACTGTAATCAGGTAGTAATTAGTGTATACTGGATGTAATATCAATGAGGAAGTTTTGCTAGAAGGTTTTTGAGAAAATTAGAGTAAAAGACACTAGAAAAGAATGTAGTTAAAACCATTGTCTTTTCTAGGGGCAGGGATTTAGGGTGACTGTGTGCATGTCCATCTTGGTGCCCTCTGAAAACTGACACTAGAGTCTGCAGACTGCCTTAGAACTACACATTACTGAAATAATGTAGCCAAACACATACAGAAATATAATACGTTTTTTAAAAAAATGTTTATTGAAGCAAATAACAATAACAGGTAGGTCTGGAGTGGAAGTAAGACCACTTATCTAGAATTGTAAAAAGTTGAATCTAAAAGAATCAGGTAACAGAATAGCCAAAACAATATTGAAAAAGAGCAAGTTCGGAGGATTCACTCTTCCAAATTTAACACTACCAAGATACAGTAACCAATACAGTGTGGTGCTGGTGTAAGCACAGACATACAATTCAGTGGAACAGAATTAAGAGCACAAAAATAAATCTTTATACTTATGGTCAACTCCTTTTCAACAAGAGTGGCAAGAATATTGAGACTATTCAGTGCAGATAGAACAGTTTTTACAACACAGGATGCTGGAATAACTGGTACTGGAATATCCACATGCAAAAAAATAAATTTTGACCACTTCTTTATACCATCTGCACAAATTAAATTAAAATACATCAAAGATCTGTGTAAAACTATACAGCTTTTAGAAAAAATATTCTAGGAGTAAATCTATATGAACGTGTATTAGGCAAATCCTACTTACATATGACACCACACATACAAACAAGAAAAGAGAATAGATGATAAATTAGACTTCATCAAATTTAAAATGTTTTGTGCTGCCAAAAATGTCAAGAAAATAAAAAGACACCAATAAAATGGGGGCAAGTATTTACAAGTCATATATCTAAAAATAAACTTGTATTTAGAAAATATTTTTAAAACTTATGTAATTGAATAATGAAAAGATGAATATACCAATTTAAATTTGGGCAAATATTCTAAATTGATGTTTTTTTGTAAGAAGACATATAAATGTCTAAACTGCATACGAAACTATGGTCAACATCATTAAGCCACTAGGGAAATGCAAATCAATATCCCATTCACACATATTAGGATGTATATAATCAAAAATACAAAAAAAAATTTGTTAATTATGGAGAAATCCGAACCCTCATATATTGCCACCATGAATACAAAATGGTATGGCTCCTTTAGAAAATGGTTTGGCAATTCCTGGAAATATTTAGTGTAGAGTTAGAACGCATTCTAGTAATTTCACCCAACAGAAATGAAAACATATGTCTGCATGAAAATTTGTACATAAGTATTCATAGCAGCATTATTCATAATAGCAAAAAAGTAAAACAACCCAAATGTCTATAAACTGATTAATGGCCAAGCAAAGTGTGGTATGTACATGAAATATACCATGTTGGTTATTCAGGCCTAACAAGAATGAAGTACTGATACATGCTATAACGTGGATGAACATTACAAATATTATGCTCGTAAAAAGCTCGTCACAAAGGAATACATATGACAATACTTCATTTGTAAAAACTGTTCAGAGTAAGAAAATCTATAAAGACAGAAGGTGGAGGCCAAGGGTTTTTGGAAGGGGATAGAAAGTGACTTTTTCTCCCTTTTGTTGATGATGAAAATGTCCAAGCTTAGATTGTAATGATGCTTACACTGCACTGTAAATGTACTAGAAAAAAAAATTTATAAATTTTATGGTATATAAATTATATCTCCAAAAGTCCTGAAGCACTAGTGATGCTCTTTTCTAATAATAAACTTGACTTTCTTCTATTTCTTCAAAGTCTTTGGCAATAAACTAGTTCAGTCAAGTTTTTTTTTTTTTTTTTTTTTTTTTTAAGAGACAAGGTCTTGGTCTGTCACCCAGATCGGAGTGCAGTGGTGCTCACGGTAACCTCAAACTCCTGGGCTCAACCTCTTACCTCAGCCTTCTGAGTAGCTAAGAATACAGGCTCACACCACCATACCTGACTAACTTTTAAATTTTCTGTAGATATGGGGTCTCACTATGTTGCCCACGCTAGTCTCGAACTCCTGGCCTCAAGTGATTCTTCTGTGTTAGCCACCCAAAGCAGTGGGATTACAGGCATGAGCCATTGTGCTTTGCCTCAATTAAGTCTTAATATGATAAAGTAACTTTTCTTTTCACAATAAAGCATATACAAAATACAAAAGCCATAATTCTTTTTTTCAGTGTACTCTGCATGCAAATGAGAAAAAAATCTCTGTAAGATAAAAAATGTAACTAAGTATATAATAATTTTGTTACCAAAGGATACTTACTGATGTATTAAAAAAATTCAACACCAAAGTTGATGTGGAAATACAATGGGTAGTCCACATGGTGGCTACACATACAGAAGCATAAAACACTGAAGTGATGTACATCAAAATATTTACTATTGTTATTTTGTTGGTAGAATTACATGCTATTGTTTAATTTTTATTTTCTGTGTTCATAATATTTCTACAACTACACATATTCTTTTTTGTAATTAGAAGCAATATTATTGTCTTCAAAAGCTTCAAAAGAAAGATGTAACTTTTTCAAAAAGATAACATAAGTAATTATTAAAGGTTTTTTATAACATCTATATGTAAGAAATGATATTAGGTGATATAAAGAATTTAAAGATGTAGAAAACTCTGGCTAGCCTTCCAGAAATCTACCATTTAGTAAAGCTGAGTTCTGTACATAAAGCCACAAAGTTTAAACCTAATATATGATTGATTTTATATATGTATTACATGTTTATCATATACGCATATTAGCAGCCACAGTACTGGGGTGACTTTTTGAGGAGGATCCTTTTCTGATAAGGAGACTCCATGGAAAAGGTGATTTGCATTGTATCTTTCAAGTTGGTTATGCTGTTACGTTGTGTAAGGACAGATGTTATTCTTGGCTAAGGGCATAATGTGAATAAATATCCTGAAATTTAAAAACTTAATAATGATTGAAGTCATAGAATAGAAAGTATAAAGGAGAACTGACAAAATAAAAGACTAGGAAATGATGGAGAGGATGAAAAATGGAGGTCAAAGGAGATATTCTGAACTTATCATGGATTGGTTTTGATGAGTAGAAATTAAATCAGCAGGGAGTATGTAGGAGAACACTCCTGGGAGAAAAATTAAAGAACAGAGAAGGATTTTCTGAAAGTATATGGGGATAGTGACTAGGGTTGGAGTTCATATAGAATGTTAGAAGAAAGAAGTAGGACTTGGTTATCTCAGGAAAGATTTCAGGGATTAATTCATAGGTGGTGGAGATCAATCAATGTTTTCAAAGAAATAGAGTAACTATATAAGCAACCATAATGCACTTTAAAATTTTTTTGCATAGAACTAAGCATGTCTTATTTTAATGTGCTGTTCATTTATTTATTCCACCTTTTTTCTGTAAGCTTTTGGGATGCAAAGACTATAACTATCTAAGAGGCTTTCAATAAACATTTGCTTAATAAATGGATAGATGAAAGGAGTGTGTAACACAAGGTATTATTTTAAATAAAAATACAACTATAAAGTGAATGATAATCAGAACTTATGACATTGTAATTAATTCAAGCTATTTCTCTTGTTGATCAAATATTAGACCAGTAATTATGCTTTAGTATAGCTCAGAATCACTTTATCAAAACACAAATCATTGCATCACCACCAAATTTTCTTATTTAGCAGGTCTTGGTGCCAAAGACTTTTTATTACCAAAAAGATCCCAGATAATGCTCATAATATTTACCTGGGACATGCTTTGAGAAACTCTGAATTGAAATATTTTTTACACCGTCTTACTCTGGTTATTCTTATCAGGAAATGTTAACAACTACAAAGATACAATTTTTTATATAGTACATTTTAATAAGCCAGTGATGAGTAAATATTTTCATGTGCTAGGAAGTGGCATAATATGGTGAAAAGAGAATATATTTTAGTTCTAGTTTAACTAACGTTAGATTTTGGCTTCATATCTTGCTTGTTCTTGACTTTGAACAAGTCACTGACCTCTGAGCAGATGGCACATAGTGGTACTCAATTATAGCACTATAAGAAAGTAGTTAATGGCAAGAATTTAAAGGTCAAACAGGATTCTTGTTCATTTCTTACTTCTTGTTACATATTCTAGCATGCAAAATTGGAAAAATTTAATGAACCTCATCTTTCACATATATAAAATATTTATCTTATTGTGTTACTGTAATGATTATAAAAGATAATATACAAAGAACTTGAAACCTTACTTAACACAAAAGGACTCAGTATAGACTAGAATTATTTGTGTTATTCATTATTTAAAGTTTTTCCTCTTTTAAAGAAAAATAAATTTTATATCAACATTATTCATGCTTACTAAGCTCTAAAGTTTGTTCATTTGTTTATTTCCTTTTTCTCATGTACCATATCAATTGGGAACTGGCTATATCTATTCTCACACAATGTTA
The DNA here is from genome assembly GCA_004027715.1 of Plecturocebus donacophilus. NCBI lineage: Eukaryota > Metazoa > Chordata > Mammalia > Primates > Pitheciidae > Plecturocebus > Plecturocebus donacophilus. The sequence goes on from PVKP010007049.1 coordinate 12,625, forward strand.
TTTGTATCTTACATGGTCCAATACAATAACAGGGTTTTGTTGTTGTTATTCAATAGGATTGTATAATATTATATACATTTGGATGTATTATGTGAAAATAAGCAAAGATCAATCAAATGAGAACAAACAAAGAGTATTCATTCAAAGCTTGCTCTAGCAAGGGAGTCAGCCATCATCACTTACATTTTGGCAGAGATACAAAGACAAACAGAGAGGTGTAACAATTATAGAGTGAATGATAGGAAAGATGTTAAGTATGCCCTGATTGGAGGTGTGTTGTAGGGAACTGTAGTTCGGCTAACTAGAAATGAGGGATTCTGTGTAAATGGCTTGGGGTGCATATTTGACTCTCTCTGGTTGGTCCTAAGTTTGAAGCAAAGACAAAAATTAAGGAAGCTGACAGTTATTAATCAAGTTTTGGTCTTTTGTGCCAAATTTTACTAAGAAAATTGTTTGGCTTCTTGGATCTACTGCTAGAGCTAGCGGGATGACTTTCTACAAGTCTGACTTATTGATTACAGGCTAGCTTCTGGGCTGGGTGCAGCAGATAATGGCTTGGCTTCCTAGGTTGATCCCTGTAGATTGTTGTTCAGAGTTCTATTTGTATATACAATCTACCCATCATTCATTTGTACATTCTATTTCTCAGTAAATGTGTTATTTAATAATAATGATGGCAACTTTATATTTAAAGAAATGCCTAGATTGACTTTCTCATCTTTGTAAATATGGTTATTTAAAAGTAAGAAGATAGTGGATAGTCAAAAAAAATAGGCAAATTAAAACTTATGAAGGCAATTGGGCATACCTTTAAGAAAAGATGAGTTGGTGTTTTGTTGTAATTTCTCTTTCTTTTTTTCTCTATGATGTATGTATGGAAAAATTTTACATGAGGTTAATGTAATATGGTGTCAAAAAAAAGCATTTCCTTTTATGTATTGCTCTTTTTCATGACAATGTCAATAAATCACAGAAATTTATTAAGAAATTTAAATATCTAAATATCAAATAATTCACAAATGACAGATCTTAATCCATCTTGACTTGATTTTTGTATAAGGTGAGAGACCTGAAACTATAAAAATTCTGGAAGGTAACATCAGAAAAACCCTTCTAAGACATTGGCTTAGTCAAGGATTTCATGATCAAGAACCCAAAAGCAAATGCAACAAAAACAAAGATAAATAGCTGGGACCCAGTTAAACTAAAGAGCGTTTGCACGGCAAAAGGAACAGTCAGCAGAGTAAATAGACAATCAATAGAGTAGGAAAAAATCTTCACAATCTATACATCTGACAAAGGACTAATATCCAGAATCGACAATGAACTCAAACAATTCAGATAAAAAAAAACAAATTATCCCATTAACAAGTAACCTAAGGACATGGATAGACAATTCTGAAAAGAAGATATACAAATGGCCAACAAACCTATGAAAAAATGCTCAACATCACTACTGCAGAAATCAGAACCACAATATGATACCACCTCACTCTGCAAGAATGGCCATAATCAGAAAATAAAAACAAAACAAAACAGTAGATGCTGGCATGGATGCGGTGATCAGGGAACACTTCCACACTGCTAGTGGGAATGTAAACTAGTACAGCCACTATAGAAAACAGTGTGGAGATTCCCTAAAGAACTAAAAGTGTAACTATTATTTCATCCAGCAATCCCACTCCTGGGCATCTACCCAGAGAAAAATAAGTGATTATTCTAAAAAGATATTTGTACGTGCATGTTTATAGAAGCACAGTTCACAATAGAGACATCATGAAACCATCCCAAATGCCCATCAATTCAATAAAGAAATGACAGTATATCTGTATATACAATAGAATACTACACAGCCATAAAAAGGAATGAATTAACAGAATTGCAGTGACCTGGATGAGATTGTAAACTATAATTCTAAGTGAAGTAACTCAGAATGAAAATCCAAACATCATATGTTCTCACTGGTATGTGGGAGCTAAGCTATGTGGACAGAAATATGTAAGAATGATGCAATGGTCTTTGGGGATTTCAGGGAAAGAGTGGAAGAGTGGCGAGGGATAGAAGACTACAAATAGGTGCAGTGTATATTGCTCGGGTGACAGATGCACCAAAATCTCACAAATCACCACTGCAGAACTTATTGATGTAACCGAATACCACATGTACCCCAAAACGTAGGGAAAAAACTTTTAAAAAGATTTAAAAAAAAGTCAGATCTAAATCTTCAATTTTAAAGTTCAGGTTCCAAATCCCATCTATGCATCAGCAATGCCAGCATGCTCTAGCCAATGCAGAGCTTCTTTATGCAGTAATTATTGCAGACACCATTTTTCTGAATTGTTGACTAATGGAACTATCAGTGAGTTCTGTTAATTTAGAACTGGATCTACTTCATAGTAATTTCTAATGTATCATCCTAGGTTGATTCCCCAGAGCCACACAGAATAACACAATTTGCTTATACTCAATGATATTTCAGGAAATATGATATTCCTTATATCTCATGTTTCCCAGATGTTTCCCAATTCTGGATAAATCACTGTTTGGATAAATATGTGAGTAGGATTTCAGGGCAAAATATTTTAGATTCTGCTATCAGATATGCTGCCAGTGACTGTGCTGAGATCAGTCAATGCTCTCCCAGAGCAGGTTCTCACTGTGAACATGTGTATCAGTTGTGCTTTGCTGTTTCAGATGTGCATATTACTATTATAAAAGTGTAGGTGGGAAGATTACCATTATAAAAGTAGCCACTAGTAATTTTAAATTTGAAGGTAATTTTGAAAATGTTATGCCTTTTAGCAGTTAGAATCATCAGGCCCCCCCAAAAAAAGCCTGAAAAAAAGCACATATTTTTGTTTTCTATCTTCCTTGCCAAAGAGCTAAGAATGACTTTGGGTTCTTTTGTTTTTTGTTCCTAGCATATGAACTTCTGAATTTCATCGTGCATCAAGATGCTTAAAACCTGGAGTAAGGCCTGCTAGTGATGAAATGCAGATGATATTGATTACATAAATTCACCTTCTAGACAAGGTCTTCAATATGGGAGAGTTCATTGCCAGTGCAGCTCATCTAACTTTATAAATCTTATGTTTGTGTGATTTTTTATTGAAAATAAAATGCACCTGGGAATAGTGATGGCATACACCATCACAGTTTAAGTCAGCAAACCTCATCAATATTAGTACCTTTATTCTTATTATTGCGATCAATTGATGTGCTTATTGAAATAACTTATGTCTAGTTAGTGGTTATATAATTTTGACAGTTTTAGGTCTGCAAATATCATTTGTGGTTATTAATTAGGAAACCTCATTGGTATGTTTGCACATGTGTGTTCACACACACAATTTATAAGATTGTAATAATCAGTAGATCCTCATTTACGCTGCTTTGGGCTTCATAAGACAGAAAATGATTTGTTGCTAAACCAAACACCTTATACACAAAGTAGAAGGAAGAAAATACAATTTTAAAAATTCTACCAAGGAGAGCACTAAGAGCCATTATGACATATGTGTATCATATTGTGAAATAGCTTATTGGAGGGTTTCAAATGAAATTTCTAATTAAGAATATATAGGAGCTTATAGAAGAAACTTCTCTCCCCTAGAGGATAGGGAACATTTCTGTAAGGTATTTGCTCCAGATATAGGAAAGGCTAATAGAAAATAGCAGTTTCCTAAGAAGGAAGGCATTATCATGGGTCGTAATTAAATAGAAGAGCTAAATAGGCACAAAAATTTATTCTTACTTTCACAAATCGAAAGAGCCTAGTGGCCCATCTAAAGTCCTACTCGCATTTACCAGTTATTCAATTGCTATGCAATCTCAACTTTTCAAATTCACTTTAAATTCCTTCTGTCATGTTACTGATATTTTGACCAATGATTTTTTTTTAAATCTGAGGTATATACTCACAGAAAAATAGATCTATTATGTTACCTCCAAACCCTTGGAAATGTATAGGTAAAAGGAAAAGAGCATCTTAAGATGTTTGATTTCCTACAAAGCAGAATATAAAATTTATCACGTAGTCAAGTTTGTCATAATTCATGAGAAATATAAATGCCAAAGAAGAGTTCTCCAAAACACTGAACCAATACACAGAATTAAGCAACCAACATCCTTATTTCCTTAAACAAATTTTCTCCCTCCAAAAAGTAAAACAACACAATAACAAGACTGTATAAATTGTCTTTTAAAATTCAATCCTAAACATTTTAATTCTAAAAAATCTCCCAAATTCCCATTATTTTATTTCCTTTTATATAAAATATGGTTATTTTTAGTTGGTAGAATTGTGACCTCTAAGCATTTTACACAGTATAAGTTATTTCTGCAGGCTTCTGGCATTTCTTCTTTTAGAGATTAATGCAAAATTATTATTAATCCAAAATATTTGTATTTGCCAACTTGGCTATTTTTGTCTCTTTTTCATATTCCTTCCTTTAACTCATAATATTCAAGGTTATTAGATAAATAAGTGTGAGATTTATCAATAGTAGAGAGACAAACTATAACAACTATTAAGTTTGAATTTATCTCTCAGTAATTGATAAAACAACTGTAGAAAGTAAAAGTGGTTGTCAGATGATCTGAATATTGCTATCAATCACTTTAGCCTAACAGATATTTTAGCACACTTCAACCCACAGCTGCAGAATACATATTATTTTCAAATTCACATGATGTATTCACCATGAAACACAATATACTTTTCATAAAACAAAAACAAGATGATATATTTAAAGTAATTTAACTCATATAGAGTATGACCTCAGATCAGAAGAGTGTTGAATTAGAACTGTAACATCATTTCTATCTATTGGAAACCAAATCAACTATACACACACACACACACACACACACACACACACACACACACATATTTATGTCCATGTATGTATGTATATATATATACATATATAAGCAAAATATCTATCTAGAAATATCTCAATTATCTAGAAATTTAACAGCATATGTTTTAATAACCTATGGGTCAAATAATAAATCTCAATGAAAAATAGACAATATTTCAATCTAAAATGTTAATGAAAATATAAAACAAAATTTGTGAGATGTATCTAAGGCTTACAGTGAGTGTTGTTATAAAGATCAAAAGTGATGCACACAATATTGACTCTCAATATTCTGTGCTTCTGGCCCCTCAAGGTATGGCTGGATTGGGAGACTGGTAATATCCTTAAAGAAATTATTTGTTAAAAATATTATCTAGCTATTCTAGTTGTTCTCCAAAGCCATTTGTTTGCTAAAGTGACTCCATTATATCCATAAGTGGAAATCTAATTTACCTTTAATATCTAAAATTAGAAAACTTCTGTGAAGTATCAACATTTGTAGCAGAAAGATTAGCTGAACTAATGAGAGTCTTATTCATATCTCATATTTTACCACAATTCAGAAATATTGCAAATATTTAAAAGTGCTAGATCTCAGCTCTCTTGATCTCAATGACTCTGCTTTTGGGTTGGTATTTTATTCCCATGAGAGATACATTATTTCTTCATAAAGCTGCCCATTAATACTATCACTGAATTTTACCTCAGCCTTTCATGGTTTCTGTCGCATGTATTACATTCTAACACAACCCTGAACTACAGATTACTGAATTCTGAATTTAAATGTTGATACATTATTTTGTAATGATATTAGAGTCAGTGTGGTGTCTCTCACAAGTTACTAAATTTGTTAGGCAGATATTTCAATTTGATATAATATGAATGTCTCATTTTATAACATTTCTGCAGTAATTAATTAGAAAACAAATTAACAAAATAATTAGCAAATAAAATTCAACTTCCATATGAACCAATATGAAAAGCAGAAAAAGCAAATATCAATAAAAATGCTAGCTCAATAATAACTCTATCTTTAAATAAAATGAATACTTATGAAGTATTAATCTGATTTTCATAATAAAGTATTCCTTTTAAGCAGCCATAATTGTAATTTCAAATATTTTCTTGAAAAATATGTATTTGTTTTCTGTTAAAATTAAAATAATGTGAAAATTTAGTTCTGATGTTAGTTTAATTACAGTTCTAATAAGCAAAATGCTTCAGGGGCTACATTGCAAAGTTATAATTGAAAACTCAATAATTATCCTAATTCAACAGTAAATTTTCCATAACAAATATCTTTCTTTTAAAATGTTTCTGCCCATTATTTCAATTTGATTACCTCTCTTGAGAAACTTTAAAATTTCATTTTAAGCATAGAAGTGTAGAGAGACATTTTTTGAATTTTTGTTCTAGGTTGTTTTCTCTGTTTAATTTCTTGACAATTATACTAGCATTTGAAGATACATTCTTCAACTCAAAACAGTTCAAAATTCTTTTAAATTTTCTATTTATTTTTTGCTGCCACATAACTTCATTTACTTTATCATCTTAGTTTTCTTATTAAAGTCGTAGAATAGCCCGTACTCTTCTTTATTAGCACTTGAATAACTGGAAATCTCTATATAAACATAAGAAGATGATTATTTTTAAAATTCTGGAGAGAGGATAATTGGCAATAAAAAAATAGTTGAAGCTGAGATTTACTTTTTTCACTAGGTATGTGGAAACAACAAAACTAATAGTTGCTGAGTAAAACACGAGAGAAATAATTGATAATAAAATATTTTTCTATGCTTTTCTGTAAGAAAAAAATATTTTATTGTAGAAAAAAATAGATCTCTGGAAGATGTTTTTGGAAATAACAAATAAATCACTTTTTCAATACTTAGCTAAACAGTGAATGAATAGCTTCTTCTTTGGTACAAGTATTAGCAATTTTATTATACTATTTTTAAAAATTAGATAATTTTGTTGTAAAAGAAAAATGACTTTGAATTTAGTCTTCAGCCTTGGTGGATATGGGTCTTCTTTTATTTTTTTCTTTTATTTTTTTTATTATTTTTAAAAAGAATGAAAGAGAGAAAGAAAGAGGAGGAGATTTTAGAAAAAGAGAGAAAAGGAGAAAGAAAGAAACAGCAAAAGAAAGAAAAAAAAAGAATGAAAGAGAGAAAGAAAGAGGAAGAGAAAGAGGGAGAGGGTCTTCTTTTATTATTTACTTTTTCTCTACCTTTGAATAAGTCATCTTTAACTTTGATGAACACCTAACTTTGGCGAATACTTACTATATCCTAGGCATTGTTCTAAGTGCTGCAAAAATAGCAATGAATTCTGTGTCCTTATGGAGCTTACATTATAAAAGTAGTGACTGGCGACTCTCTGAGATGATTTCAGATATTAATAAATGTTATGAAGTAAATAAAACTGGCTAATAGAATGCAGAACAGCTGTAGGAGGGATGGTATTGGTCAATGTTTGAGGGAAGGTTTCTCTCAAGAGGTGACATTGGAACTGAGAGCTAAATGATAAGAAGTGAACCTGTGGAGATCTGAGGAAAGAGCATTGTTGGTGAGGCTGAGCAATTGAACTGAAAAGAACCTGGACATATTTGATACACTGAAGTAGACCTAAATGTTAATAGATTTAGTTAATACAATTTTTGAAATTTCAATCTACCATCACAAAAATAATTTTGATAAACCGTTTACATTATTCCTCAATAGTAAAGTAGATTTTGCTATAGATAAAATATTTCTTCCATATATTCCATTAAATACGATAAATTATTACAAAATAGTCTAGAAGTAGATGATATACCCATTTTAATAATCCTTTTTCAATACAGCAAGTAACACAGTAACAATGTATCTTTTGGGGAAATCACATTCTAGTACCAAAGCACCCAAGTATACACCTCTATTGCAGTAACTGTCCAAAATAATTATATATAAAAGACTTCATCAAGGTCAATCATTCATTTAAGTACCCACTGGGAGGCGTACTTATTCTAGCATTTGCTAGAAGCTGTGAAGAACGCCAAAAGAGTGTTCAAATTTGTTTTCAGCTACCACAATTCACTAGAAGAGACCTAGAAAATCATTCAAGAAAACTGACATAATTTTAGATTGCATGGGTTTCTGATACTTCTATAATATATATGTTCTTTATTTTCCCTCAATATTTATAAGGAAACACCCAACTCAATTCATTTTTTCCCAGGGCATATTACCATTGAAATCTCAGAAGTACTTGAAAGATTTCCTTCTTTTCAAATTTCTTCTCTTGGCCTCTGATTGTTATTATTCTTAGTTTCCTCCCTCAGTAACTGTTTGTTTTGCTTCCTGAGCTTGAACATTCAACAGGATTTCATTTACAGATTTCTGCTTTCCCTCTGTATACCATTATGGTGTTTAGAAACTTTATCTTCTATAAAGGCTTAAAATTTTATCTCTAAGTAAGATTCTTGACTTCTAAATAATTTAAACCTGTCCTCACATTTCAGCTTCATACTTACACCCTATTTTTAGAACTTTATGTTACATGTCCCACCTTTCCAAATGTCTAAAATTGAATTTTTCATCTTTTACCCAATGGGAATTCAAGTATTTCCTTTATTTCTGCATTCTTTATTTAGGCAAGTATTACTACAATTCTTCTGACAACCCATATGAAAGACTCTTATTGACTTCTTCTTCATTTTTTTTTTTTGTTCATCCTAGGCTTCCTTTCCATGTTTACTGTTATTTTAACTGACCCTTAAATTTGATCTTGTATGTTCACTGGAGAAATATTCCTTCATAGTTCTATTCCTTACTACAGGCAGCCTTGTTTTGTTGTGCTTTGCTTAGCTCTATATTGCAGATATTGTGCTTTTTATAAGTTGAAGATTAGTGGCAATCCTGTGTTGAGGAAATATATGGGCACCATTTTTTTCAACAGCGTGTGCTCACTTCATGTCCCTGTTTCACATCTTGGTAATTATCACCATATTTCAAAGTTTGTTATTATTATTATATCTGTTATTTGATCTGTAATCAGTGGTCTTTGATGTTACTATTGTATTGTTTGGGAGTATTACAAACCATGCTCACATAAGACAGCAAATTTAACTTATAAATGTGTGTGTCTGACCACTCCACTGATCAGCAATTCTCCCATCTCGCTCCCTGTCCTCAGGCCTCCCACTTCCCTAAGACATACCAGTTTTGAAATTAGGACAACTAATAATTCTACAATGGCTTCTAAATGTTCAAGGGAAAGAAAGAATCAGTGTCTCATTTTAAATCAAAAGCTATAAATAATTAAGCTTAGAGCTTAGTGAGGAAGGCATGTCAAAAGCCAATAGGTCTATTGCACCAGTTAGTCAACTTGTGAATTCAAAGGAAAGGTTGCAGAAGAAAAGCTTGAAGCTAGCAGAGTTTGGTTCATGAGACTGAAAAACAGAAGGCATCCCCAAAGTGAAAGATGAAGCAGCAGGTGCTGTTGAAGAAGTTGAAGTGAGTTATCCAGAAAATCTAGCTAAGATCATTTATGAAGGTAACTATGCTAAACAACAGATTTTCAATGTAGAAAATTAGCTTCACATTGGAAGACGACGCCGTCTAGGACTTTCAGAGCTATACCAGAGAAGTCAGTGCTTGTCTTCAAAGCTTCAAAGGACAGGTTGACTTTCTAGTTAAGGGCAAATGCAACTGGTAGTGACTTTAAGTTGAAGCCAATGCTGATTTGCCGTTTTGAAAACCTTGCAGTTATTACTAATAAGGCTATGTCTATTCTGCCTATGTTCTATAAATAGAACAAAATCTGAATGATAACACATTTCTTTATAGAATAACTTATGAGTATTTTAAGCCCACTGTTGATAACTTACTCTCAAAAAATAAAAGATTTATTTAAAAATATTACTACTTACTGAAAATGCACCAGTTTGTGATTCATTGAAGGAGGTCAAAATGTCATAATTAAAAGGATTTTGAAAGAAGTTGATGCCAACTCTCATAGATGACTTGGAGGAATTCAATATTCAGTGGAGGAAGTGATTGCAGTTAAGGTAGAACTAACTAGGGGATTAGATTTAAAAGTGGAGTCTGAAGATGTGACTGAATCCTTGAAATTTCACGTTGAAAGTTGAACATAGGAAGGGTTGCTTCTTATTAATGAGCAAAGAGAGTGTGTTTGTTCGTTGGTTTGTTTTTTTCATTTGTTTGTTTAGATAGAACCTTCTGGTGAAGATGTTGTAAACATTGTTGACAACAAAGTTTTACACTATTGCATAAACTCAGTTGATAAAGTAGTGTCAAGGTTTGAGATGAACTGACTCTAATTTGGAAAGAAGTTCTGCTGTGGATAAAATACTATCAAACAGCATCACATGCTACAGAAAATCTTCTATGAGTCCATTGTTGCTGCAAACATCATTGTTGTTTTATTTTAAGAAATTGCCCTACCCAGGCACCCCAACTTTTAGCAACCACCACTCTGATCAGTCAGCCAACCATCAAAATCGAGGTAAGACTCTACAATAGCCAAACAATTATAACTCACTGAAGGCTGATACTATCACTATTATTTTTTAGAAATAAAATATTTTTTAAGTATATATACATTTTTTAGACAAAATGCTACTGAATACTTATTAAATAAACTGCAGTATACTGTAAACATAACTTTTATATGCACTGGAAGGCCAAAAATATTTATGTGAATCACATTATTGTGATAATTGTTTCATTGTGATGGTCTGGAATGGGACCCATATCATCCCTGAAGTATGCCTACTCTAGAAACTATGTAAGTGATTTCTGGGTTTCCAGAATCATTAAGTAGCACATGCAATAATTCTATCCAAATTATAACATTAATATTTTCCTTGTCTTTTAGTGACAGAACAATTTTGGGGTATGTTTAATTTCCCAAACCCATCCATTGAGGACAAATGACCACCAATTGTTTCCTGACTGTTATGGGTAACTCAGTTCTTTTTTATTCTTTCTAGAGACAAAAAAATAATGAGGGCCAAAGAAAGTAAAACACCTTGCAAACTTATTCAGTATACTTTTTGCTGTGCTTTTGTGTATTTTTATCTCATCATGTAACATCTATATAAAAAAAATTTGAGGAAGTATATTATTATCACATAAAATTATGGTGAATTATAAATAAGAATGTGAAGCTTCTGAACCATGAAAAACATGAATTAGAAAAATGTAGAATAAAGAGAATACAGATTTATCTGTAGTCCATATGGACTTACATATTTATGGTATTTTGATTTCATATATTATTCTGATCTCATAATTTTTCATAATTTTCTGTGCAACTTGAAATGATTTTGACCTGAATTTTTCTTTTCTTCCTAATGTTATAATGAAAGGCCACAGTAATCTTTATATTCAGTTCATTACATTAATACATATGCACATGCTGCATGCCTATATAGGTTTTGAAAAATAGTAAATATCTATACATACATATAAATATTAATGAAGTGATGTTTATAAAATTGTTAATAATGTCACCTCTAGTGCTTCTTTTGTTCTGATTCCTAATATGTTCATTTCTTATTTTGGGTGAGGAAATTGCATAATTTTATAATAAACATGCACCCTAATAGACATACTTTTTTCGCATATATAACATTACAAAGACATATCAGCTCACGGTACATAAAATATCTTTATTATTAAAGGCTTTTTTCATTGGTCTACATGTCTGTTTTTGTGCCAGAACAATGCTATATCAGTTGCTGTAGTCATATACTATAGTTTAAGTTCAGTAGCTTAATGACTCCAGCTTTGTTCTTTTTGCATAGGATTACCATGGCTATTCAGGCTCTTTTTCGGTTCCATAAGAATTTTAAAACAGCTTTTTTTTCTATTTCCGTGAAGAATGTCAATGACTGTTTAATAGAAATGGCATTAAGTCCATAAATTGTTTTGGGCAGTGAAACCATTTTAATGACATTGTTCTTCTTATCCATGGAATTTTTTTTTCACTTGTTTTTGTCATCTTTGATTTCTTTTAGGAGTATTTTGTAGTTTGTAGAGTTCTTTATTTGTCCTTGCTACCTGTATTCCTAGGTATTTTTTAAATTCTTCTTGCAGCAATTGTGAATGGGATTGCATTCTTGATTTGGCTCTCGGCTTGACTGTTGTTGGTGTTTACGAACATCAGTGATGTTGCACATTATATAGTCTGAGCCTTGCAAAAGTTGTTTATCAGCTTAAAGAACTATTGGGCTGGGACTTTGGGGCTTTTTTAGCTACAGGATCATGACAACTGCAAACAGAGATAGTTTGACTTCCTGTCTTCCTATTTGGATGCCCTTTATTTATTTCTTTTGCATCATTACCATGCCCAGGACTTTCAGTACTATGTTAAATAAACATAATAAAAGAGGGCATATTTGTCTTGTGCCTGTTCTCAATAGGAATGGTTACAGCTTTTGCCCATTTATTATGATATTTGCTGTAAGGTTTGTCATAGATGGCTCTTACTATTTTGAGGCATGTTCCTTTAATACCTATTTTATAAGAGTTTTTAACATGAACGGTGTTGAATTTTATCAAAGGCCTTTCTGCATCTATTGAGATTGTCATGTGGTTTTTGTCTTTAGTTCTGTTTATGTGATGCATCACATTTATTGATTTGTATATGTTAAACCAAACTTGCATTACAGGGATAAAGCCTCCTTGATTGTGTTGGATAAGCTTTTGGATGTGCTGCTGTATTTTGTTTGTCAGTATTTAGTTTAGGATTTTTGCATCAATGTTCATCAAGGAAACTGGCCTGAAGTTTCCTTTTCTGTTGTGTCTCTGCCAGGTTTTGGTATCAGGATGATTCTGGACTCATAAAATAAGTGAGGGAGGAGTCACTCCTCCTCAATTTTTGGGAATAGTTTCAGTAAGAATGTTACCAGCTCTTCTATATACATTTGGTAAAATTCAGCTGTGCATCTGTTTAGTCCTGGGCTTTGTTGGTGGATAGGCTACTTCTTACTGCCTCATATCAGAGCTGGTTACTGGTCTGTTAAGGGATTTGACTGCTTCTTAGTTCAGTCTTGGGAGGCTGTATATGTTCAGGAATTTATACATTTCTTCTAGATTTTCTAGTTTACATGCATAGATGTGTTCAAAGTATTCTTTGATGGTTGTTTTTATTTCTGTGGTGATATAGTTTGGCTGTGTCTGCACCCAAATCTCATCTTGAATTATAGTTCTCGTAATCTCCACATTTCTTTGGAGGAAACTGGTGGAAGGTAATTCAGTCATTGGAGTGGTTTCCACCATGCTATTTTCATGATAATGAGTAAGTTCTCATGAGATCTGATGGTTCTATAAGGGGCTTCTCCCTTTCCTTTACTCTCATTCTTCTGTTTCCTGCTAACATGTGAAGAAAGACACGTTTACTTCCCCTTCCAACATGACTGTAAGTTTCCTGAGGCCACCCCAGTCATGCTGAACTGTGAGTCATTTAAATATCTTTTCTTTCTAAATTGCCTAGTCTCAGGTATATCTTTATTAGCAGCATGAAAACAGACTACACTAAATTGGTATCACAGAGGCTGGAATCTGAAAAAAATATCTGAAAGATATCTGAAAATGTGGAAGCAACTTTGGAACTGGTTATCAGGCAGAGGTTGGAATGGTTTAGAGGACTCAGCAGAAGACAGGAAAATGTGGAAGAGTTTGGAACTTCTTAAAGAGTTGTTGTTGGGCTACCTGGTCAAGCAGCAAAGCATTCAAGAGGAAACACAGTACAAAAGTTTGGAAATTTTGCAGCTTGATGATATGCTAAAAAAGAAAAACCCATTTTCTGGGGGTAAATTTAAGCTGACTGCAGAAATTTGCATCAGTAACAAGGAGCTGAATGTTAATCACCAAGACAATGGAAAAAAATGTCTCCAGGGGATGTGAGAGACCTTCACAGCAACTTTTCCCATCACAAGCCAGGAGGGTTAAAAGGGAAAAAGATTTTCATGGGCCAGGTCCAGCCTCCTCCCCGCAACACCCACACCACCGTGGTGTGCACTCTCAGGACTTAGTGCCCTGCATCCCAGATGCTTCAGCTGTGGCAACAACAGCAACAAAAAAGCATGCTCAGGCCATTGTTTCAGAGGGCGCAAGTCCAAGCATATATCTATCTATCTATCTATATATATGCTGATAGATATATAGATATAGGTATAGGTATATATATGCTTGGACTTGCACCCATATATATGCTGATATATATATATATATATATTTACCACACTGTGTATACACCATGGAGAAATATGTAACCATAAAAAAGATGAGATTATGTCCTTTGCAGGAACATAGATGGAGCTGGAGGCCATTATCCTTAGTAAGCTAACACAGAAACAGAAAAACAAGTATCACATGTTCTCACTTATAGTGGGAACTAAATGATGAGAATACATGGACATACAGGACGAAATAACACACTAACACACACTGGAGCTTAATTGAGGGTGGAGGATCAAGAAAAATAACTAATGAGTACCAGGCTTAATAACTGGGTGATGAAAGAATATGGTGCAACAAACCTCCATGACATATTTACCTGTGAAACAAAGCTGCACATGTACCCCTGAACTTAAAATAAAAGTTAAAAAAAAAAGCTGACTTTCAAGAAAATAATCTTTTGTCTTAATTTGAGTTCTTGCTATTTATCTCGAAATAGGAGGCATTTAGTTTTAATTTCTTCAAATTTTAGACATGTAGTTTCTTTCAATTCACCTATTGTGAATATATAGGTATTCTGTTTTATCTGATCACAAATTATTTTACACTTTTTTGATTGCTGTTTTAGAATTATTTCACTAATGATCTTTACACATCCATTTTCCAGTAACTCCATAGCCTCATTTTCATATATCTGCATCTCTAATTTTACCATTTTTCTGGTGTACTCCTCTATTACCTTATTTAAACAGTTTCTTTACCTCACCAGAAATTACATATATCATTGTCTAATCACCTTTTTACTATTTTGTAATATACTTAATGTCCTCACATCTTTCCATGTAGTTTATGTTCTGTGGTCAATCATTGTAATCACTCCTTTGCAGGCACTCTCAGCTATCTGAAAATATTTCTTTTTTTTGAGACGGGGTCTTGCTATGCCACCAGGCTGGAGTGCAGTGGTGCAATCTCAGCTCACTGCAACCTCCCTCTGCCTCCTGGGTTCAAGCAATTCTTCCACCTCAGCCTCCTGAGTAGCTGGGACCACAGGTACATGCCACCACGCTCGGCTATTTTTTAAATATTTTTGGTAGAGATGAGATTTCACCGTATTGGCCAGGATGGTCTCGATCTCTTGACCTTGTGTTCTGCCCACCTCGGCCTCCCAAAGTGCTGGGCAGGCGTGAGCCACTGCGCCTGGCCATTTCTTTATATTCTTTTGTCTCACTCACCACTTTGAATTCTATCTCTACCATACTTGAACCTTTTAGATCATCTTGACTGGAAAAAAAAAGAAACCTCAACAATTCTGATATGCTACTAATCAAATTGCTGATCACTAATTAGAATTGGGTCCCCTTTAACACACCTGTGTGACTTACACTATTTTTTTTTCTAGTTCAGTAATGCATTCATTTTTCCTAGATTCCATCTTTTTCAATCATCACTCTGTCAATTATTCTCTACTGAATGATTCCCTTTTATTTGTCTAATTCCTACCAGAATACAAATGTGCTTTTATTTCTCTCATCTTAAAACAAGCAAACATGAAAGCATCTTCTTGACTCTGTCTTTCCAGCAGCCATGTAATTTTCCTCCTTCCTTTTATAGTAACTCATCTTGAAATATTGTCTTCCAATTTGCTTTTAAACCCACTTAGTGAATTCACTAATCTAATTCTCTCACCCAACACTCCATGAATATGCTCTTAATATTATGTCTGCAATGTCCTACTCACTGTCAAACCCAAAGATCAATGTTTAATTCTAATTTATTTGATCTATCAGCCACCTGTGACATGGATAATCATAGTATTGTTGTAGGACTTTCTCCTTGGTTCAGCTAAATGCTGGGTTCTTGTCTTGTGACCATGGAATATTAGGCTTGCAGACACTTTGAAGGATGAGAAGGACAGGGTTTATTGGGTGATAAGGCCAAAAAAAAAAAGGAAACAAGAACTGTCAGCAAAGCAAGAGTTCTACTAAGCAGTCTTCCTACCTCACAGGTGGAATCCCAGCTAGACCCCTGGAACAGGAACGGCCAGGCTACTCCCCACTGCAAACTGCAAACTTCCCCAGGCTCCACTCCCGTGTACATTCCTCCCAGTGTGCAGGCTGGTTGGAGGTTCTCTGGTGACCCCTTTGTGCTTGGCTGTCTCAGTACCCTCCTTGAAACTTTTCACCCTCTTTGGCTTCTAGGGCACCACACTTCCTTATCCTCTTCCTAATTCTCTGACTACTCTTCTAAGTAAATTGTAAAAGATGTTTCCCATCTCAATGACCTAACAATTTTGAAGAATCCCTGAGCACTCAGTAATTGTACTTCTTACCTGTCTACATTAGTTCGCTTGATGATGAGGCTTTAAATACCATCTTTAGATAACATCTTTAGATAAATGTAAATCTCCTAAAATCTAGATGCTATACTCAACAAAATCCACTCAGTGACCACGTTTAAAAGAAGCAAGAACATCTGTATCCTAAGGTCAAACCTCTTAAGCAGGTTTACATTTTACTAAAAGTATAGGCATCATCCTTAAAACGGTCAATATCTAACTCATCCGATTTTAAGCATTTTAAGCTCTTTCTTCTCAGTTGAACATTGCAGCACAACCAACACTCACAATTGATTGCTTTCTTTCTTTCTGGAATGCTCTTCCTTTCAGATAGTTCCATAAAAAACTTGCACATTTGTTTTAATTTTGCCTTGTCTATAAGCTTGTTAGCAGCAACTCTGCCTGAAATCAAAACCTCTACCCCATGAACATTTTCTTTTTCCAAGCATTTTCTTTTTCTTTAGCCTCAAAATTAAATAAAAAAATATTTAGTTTTTATTTTAAACATTTTTTAAAATTATTGAACACATTCTATGTTTTTAATGTTAGATCTCAAAAGGCATAGCTTTTTGTCTTTTTAGCATCTCCAGTATGGAGAAGAGTGCTTGGCAGGTAATGGTTATTGTTGAAGGAAAGAATTAATAAATGAGTGACTTTTTCCCCTCAGGCTGATGCTCTCATGGTTACAAGCATGGTTACAAGCTCCCATGGTTAGCTACAGCAGTTCCACGCATACACGGACACAACAATATCTGTAAGAAAAGGATATATTTGTGTATATATGTTGTACACAATATATTTGTTTATCTCTTTTGGAATTGAGAATTACCTTCCCTGAGTTTTCTCAACAGACTCATGGCTTTCTGGCCAACATTCAGTTGCATGCCTGTATCTAAGTTAATTTTTAAAATATTTAAATTGTTGAGAAGACACCACTAAACACTCTTTCTAATAATTATGAAAAATATAGAGCATAATAAATGACAGAGAATGGATAAGAAATAGAAATATTTTAAATGAATAAAAAGAAAAACCTCTAGAAATAATTTGTATATCTTAGTAATATTCTTTAGATATACATAAATATTTGGAGAATTTCTCCATGATGTATAAATATTGCAATTACATTTTAATATGAATTTTTCTTTAGGGGGGGTCAAATATTGTGTTTATCATATAGGTATTTTATACGGGTTATGTAAACATTCTAAATACAGATTTATTTACTTTTAAGATGAATCATGTTCATGATGAATTGAGTGGCAGTAGAAAGTTTGCTTCTGCAGGGAGAAGTATTTTCTCTTGTTATGGTGTAGAATTGCAACCATGTAGTGATAATAAAATACAAACCATATTTCAGTTGGTTTTACTACTCCTCCTGTGTTATCAACTGGCAAGGCCCTTCTTTATTGTCTGTGCTTCTACCACTACTGTCCCACCATTAGTACCTCTTTGAGTTATTGTGAAGACCAGGAGCCAACACATGGACAGCAGTTGGCACATAGTAAGTGGGTCTTCAATAACGATTAGCTATATTTTGGCAAGATTTATGTTAGCTAAATTGATCTTAGCCTAGGGCTGTGTGTGTGTGAGAGAGAGAGAGAGACTATATGTTGTTTCTCTAGGGCCTATGATATGTACTTGGCAGGAGTAAAATTGATGAATAAATTAAAATTAAAGAAATTATTAAAGTGCTATTCTGGGATAATTATTTTCTGAACTCCCCTTTTTATTCTCAGATAACCATCTCAGAGTTAATTTCCCATGTGGAATATCTGATAACTGAGCTGGAGCCTCCTCAAATTTGCAAAGATTCACATGTCGTTTCTTCCTCTTGCCTCTGTCTTCACTTAGAATGCCAATTGGTAATGATAATGAAAAGATAAATAAAGACAAATAGTCTTTTAATTTTATATAGAGTGCTGCTGAGAATGTGTTTTTACAAACCTAACCATATAGATATTTAGTTTGTAAAAACACATTCTCAATAGGATAGTCAGTAGACTATAATATATGGATGAGATATTTGTCTTTGGGGTAAGATGGATGGAGTTCTATATCATGGTTCAAGATTTGATTCAAATATCATGTGGCCTTGAAAATTTTACATAATTTTTTGAGCTTGTATCTTCAATCAAAAAATAAATAAACAAAATAAATAGCAGATAAAAATACCTGGACAAAGTATTTGGCACATAGTTTTCAATATATGTTAGTTTTCCTTAAAGTTTTTCACATTTTATGAAATTGTTCCACTACGATTTTTTTTTCTCAAACCAAATTTGGGCAAGTTTCACTATACTCAGTGAACATAAAAAAAAAATTGATGTTTATGGATCTGGGGTATCTTCATGGAATCAGGGTTAAATTCTGCTTTTCAGTATATTTTGCTAATAAAACTATAACTGCAGTTAAAGACAATTTCAACCAGACAAAATTGTGTATTTCAAATGTGTCACCTACTGATTGTATAGTTTGATTCAAGGCTAGATAGATATAGATAATCTTTTATACCTAAAACATTTTTCCAGTAAATATTTCTTCAGAATGTGAAAAGAAGAAAATATGAGTGTTTACAGATTAGTACCTAATATGCTGCTATTCTGAATTGTTCATAGAGTATTAATTCAACTATTTATAAAAAATACGGCTGCATCTGTCCTGCATTTCACTTCAAAAGGTGAAATAAACTACAAAATTGCAATTTTCTTCAATAACATTTACACACACAAAAAGAAACTCTATGTACTTTGGAGAGACCTGAAGAATCAGGGGTTCATAACCTAACCTAGGTGCTGCCAGATACGCCCAACCCAATTTCCAAGCTATCACTGCACCAGTAAGCATATCAGTACTTCTTACAAAATGAAAGAATAATAAAAAATGCAGTCTTTTTAGTTTGGTAAGGTATAGTGATTTTTTTATATACAGCTCTGCTTTTCTCTGTTTGCATGGGGTCAAGACCATGAAATAACACTTAGCAGCTAGGATCCACCCAGTGGAAAGAGTGTCAGGAGAAATTTTAGTAAAGCATTAATCACAGGTTGCTACAAAGGAGCAGAAAGGATACATACATAAAGAAGCAGAAATTGTATCACAGAAATAGTGTAGAACTATAAATTTTGGCCTGAAGTTTTAGATGATCTTTATATCATTGCAATCTATAGGGTGCTTTTTATTGATTAGACGGAATTGAAAGTGTTCATTAACTTGGGCAACACTGACAATTGTACATGAATGGGGGAAGTGAACACAATGTATCACTCTGGATAATAATGGAAGTTAGTATATGGCTTTGTGACACTGACTTATCAAGAATATCAACTATTATTTCATTACAAATTTCAACTCTTCCTGCATTTCTCAATGGGTAACATATAATGACAAATGATAAATTCAGGTTACTATGGCGATTCCAGCTTCTAGATTACATTAAAATCTGGAACTATCCATGCCCTATAACTGAACTATAAGGGGTTACTTGTAAATAAAAGTTGCATAATAAGATACCTGATTTTCTTAGCACTTGCATTTTGGATATTTAAATTTGTATAGCAATAAATAGAAGAGCTAAGAGATGTTAAATATAGAGTCTATGTCTGTAGCCCAGGCTGGAGTGCAGTGGTGCGATCTCTGCTCACTACAACATCTGCCTTCTGGGTCCAAGCAATTCTCCTCTCAGACTCCCAAGGACATGGGACTAGAGGTACATGCCACCACACCCCACTAATGTTTGTATTTTTAGTAGAGACGGGGTTTCACCATACTAGTCAGGCTGTCTCGAACCCCTGATCTCAGGTGATCCACCTGCCTTGGCCTCCCAGTGTGCTAGGATTACAGGCATGAGCCACTGTACTCAGCTGCTCTAGAAACATTTTTAAAATAATTAGTTGTTTGTCATAACTAAAATATTGCATATGTAGATTATATAGAAATTAACAGCAATTACTTTACAACTAAAATTTTTTGTGAAAAAACATCTATTTCCAGACAACCCTGTCTTTCAGGACGATTGAGGTCAAATAAAATCTAAGGCTGATGAAATTCAGCTTTGTTGAAGATTTAACAAACTTATATAGAAGTGTTTGTGAGAAGAAAAAGAGGTTTATAAAGAGAGTTTTAAATGGATTTGTGGAAGCACTGATTCAATTACATCAAAGAAAAACTTTCCTTAAATAATTTAAAGTAAAAAGATTCATCTTCTCTCTAGAATTACTAAGGGAGTGTTAATGATCCATGTAGAGGAATATTTAATAATTGACCAAGTTTATGCAC
The DNA here is from genome assembly GCA_004027715.1 of Plecturocebus donacophilus. NCBI lineage: Eukaryota > Metazoa > Chordata > Mammalia > Primates > Pitheciidae > Plecturocebus > Plecturocebus donacophilus. Next base: position 33,285 of record PVKP010007049.1, read on the forward strand.
ACTAACATATATTGCAAATAAAGTAATCAATTTATTATACTTCATTGCTCTTTTCTATTATTTAAAAGAATGCTATAGTATACACTTTTTTAATGGTTAAGAACAGAGATTTCAGGAATTAGTAATTATTTGATAATTATTTTGACCCTTTGGGGAAGAAGAATTTCTAGAATAGTGGAGTTAGCTGTTGAAAATAGTTACAAGTTGGCCTGGAATGGTGGCTCACGCCTGTAATCCCAGCACTTTGGGAGGCTGAGGTGGGTGGATCACCTGAGGTCAGGAGTTCGACACCGCCTGACCAACATGGTGAAACACAGTCTCTAATAAAAATGCTAAAACTAGCTGGGTATGGTGGCATGCACCTGTAGTCCCAGCTACTCTGGAGGCTGAGGCAGCAGACTCGGTTGAACCCAGGAGGTGGAGGTTGCAGTGAGCCGAGAAGCTGCCATTGCACTCCAGCCTAGGTGACAAGAGTGAAACTCCATCTCAGAAAAAAAAAAAAAGGAAAATAGTTAGAAATGAATTGTATTAGTGATGAGTTTCTTAATTAAATCAATTCAAAACATAAATATCATAATTGAAATAAAGTATGTCTGTTATATGGATTCGGAGAAGAGGTACTATTGGATTCTCTTATTCACCTGGTTGCCAACCTGGTTACTAAGGGAGATAATAATAAGTTGTTCCATTTTCTTTTTCTAATAATTTATTTTGAAAAGAGGATTCACAAATACATAATTGAAGTCATTTCTGCTATATATCTTTATTATGTTTATTAAAAATTTGATATTTGTAAGTACATACATATATAAACATATATTCTAATTAGTTTGTGCTATTATATTTAGATAATCAAGATAACCTCTTAAGCCATATGTGTTTGTTTATTTTTTTCTATTAATGTGTTTTCTCAGTCATAATCATATGTGTACATATTTACATTTATAGCTCAAAAAGTGGCATAGATTAAATTGACATAAATAGTCATTGCCTTCAACTCATGGAAATATAACAAGAATTCTATCTGGGCTGACAGTCTGTTCCATAGCCAAATTGGGCATCATGTCAAATGTTTATCTTCTCATTTTAAATTGAGAGCTAGTGTTCTCTCTTTTCTAAAACAGAATACATGCTAAAAATCTATCTCAGCCTACTTACATCAATGGTCATTTTCTCTTTGCATGACAACCTTATAATATGGGGAGATGTCCCAAAGGAGATGAAAGATTGAAGATGATACTCCAAGAAAATTTGATTCATAATATATATAGTGAAAATAGAAGAGTGTAGAAAGTAGTTTGGAGCTGAGAAATAGAGAAGACTTTTAATTATTGTAAAAAAAAAAAAAAAGTATTTATAGAAAATGCAGGATTTACATAAATTAAATATGTGCAGATAAAATTCACTTTCAAATTTTATTAGGGAATTAGAGGATGAAGTGCTAGAACAACAATGACCAATGACAAATACATAGATATCCATTATATTAATTTTACTGAAATAAGTAGAAAATAGGTCTGACCTACTGAAAATAGCAGGTATGTGAAAATCATTCATTTGGATTCTCATCCTCGTTTTATGATTCCTAGATATACATTTGAATAGTTTATTTTGGCCGTGCTGATAGTGGTACTCATTGAACACTCAGTACTTTCTAGGACAAAAATAGATGTTTATATAAACTCAATTTCAGCTCTCAAGTTTTAAAAATGATAAATGGACACTTGCAACATAAAGAGACAAGGAAAGTGGCTATGGATTTTATAAGTATGTATTTAAGACTACTGAGAGAATGAAAATCTACAAATAAATATACAAAGAAAGATTAGTAGAATTAATGATGACGATGTCCATAGGCTGTTATCTATATAACTAGGGCAAGTACCTAAATGAAATTGCATCTCTGGTAAATTTAAACAGACTAAAACTCATTCTAAATAAAATTTATGTATCACTGCTAAACTCTGAGTTCTAAATTATCTAGATTGGAAATTCACTTCTCATCTTGAATAATCAATGGCTAAGTGTTTACTTTTCATCCAATATGTTTATTAAACTAAATACTCATACAAAGACTTGACTAAATATAATGCATATCCTGGGGATTCAAATTTAAAAAGAGCCATATCTTTATACTGAATCGGGTATCAATAAATTGTGGAGTAGTACTCAAAAACTCAACACATTTTTAAGGTAAAATTTGTAACATAAAAAACAAGTGTTGTCTTATGTTCTCGAGCTCCCTGCAGTTTCAGATTGAGAGACAGGATGTTGATTTAAGTGTTTGGAATGTGTCTGTTTAGGAAGGAAGAGCTTTTCATGGCATAGCTGTATTCTTTTTACTGTCCCCTATTTAATAGTCAATAAATATTTATACAGTACTCAAAATATCCAGTTATTCTTTCCCTTCTGGGCTAGGAGGAGAACACAATTTGAAGCTTTCTTACAATCAGTCGGAATCATTTGGCTAGTTCTGGTTAATCAAATATAAAAGTGAAAAATGACACTTCTATGCTGAAGCTATGAAAATATCCTTCACAATTATCCGGAAGTCTGTTCTTTACTTCAGGAATGGAGGAGCCCAGGGGTTTCTGTTGCTGTGGCTAAAAGTCATCATGTAGAGCAAGGTGCCACATTGATATGTATAGGACTGATTGAATAAATGAAAAATAAACTTTTGCTATCTTGAACCACTGAGATTTGGGGGGTTCAGATAAGACATTATAAACTAACAGATGCAAATATCATTATGTGTGTGGCATAGTTCCAGATCTTTAGAATTCATTGGATGATAAAAGGAGATAAAGAGCCCTACCTTGCTGAAATTTACCGTATACAGAATCACAACATTTGTAGTAAATATATTAGCAATGAGTAAGTGGTTAGTGAAGGGAAATGAAGAGGAGCATCAGTAAATGATACATATGGTAGGTAGAATAATGCCCCCTACAAAGATACCATGTGGTAATCACTGAAAACCATAAACATTTTACTTTACATATCTAAAGGAACATTACATATATGATTAAATTTAGGACCTTGAGATAAGGAGATTAACGAGGATTATCCAGGTAGCCTAAATGTAATAATGCTGGTCCTTATAAGAGGGATGCTGAGGAATCCGATTCAGCTAGGAAATGTGATAAAGGAAGCAAAGGTTCAAGTAATGCAAGCACAAAAGCCACAGAAATTGGTGGCCTCTGGAAGCCAGAAAAGGTAAGAAAATTGAATCATCCCCAAAGCCTCCAGAGAAATGCAGCCTTGCCAATCTATAATAGGCTTCTGATTTCCAGAAATTTAAGATAATAAATTTATGTTGTCTTAAGCCACTACATGTGTGGTAATTTGTAGCAGCAATAGAAAATAATGCAACTGTATATCTAAAAATAAATGTTGCAAAAGCAAGTAACCTCTCCTTCTTGACAAACTTTGCACTTTTCAAGAAGGAAAAAGGTCGTTGTCTGTCCTTGCAGCTAATGTGATAAAAGCCTTGAATGTGTTGTAAGAAACACCAGTAGTTCTTTCGGCTGTTCAGCTCCCTTAGCCTTAACATACGCAGAAATGTTTCTTACAGCGAGGCCATCAAGCTCAGTCTGCTTTGTCCTCTTGGTATTTGCTACCTCTCATTTATACCTCCAAATTTTTCTCTTTCCTCCCATACCAAACTGAATTTGTACAAGATGGGTTTTCAGCAACTCTCCAACTCCACTGCAACCTTGAGACAGAAAAAAAGAACCAACTTACGGGTTTTCACTTTTGAGAATCAGCAAATAAATAAGTACAGAGGTTACAAATTGTTCAGATTTCTTATATTCCGCCTTAATAGTCTTTTGATAAGGGCTCTCACTGATATGGTAGCTAAAAGATAAATTAAGCTGGCCGGGTGCAGTGGCTCACGCCTATAATCCCAGCACTTTGGGAGGCCGAGGTGGGTGGTCAAGAGATCGAGACCATCCTGGTCAACATGGTGAAACCCCGTCTCTACTAAAAATACATAAAAATTAGCTGGGCATGGTGGCGCGCGCCTGTAGTCCCAGCTACTCGGGAGACTGAGGCAGGAGAATTGCTTGAACCCAGTAAGTAGGCGGAGGTTGCAGTGAGCCGAGATCGTGCCATTGCACACCAGCCTGGGTAACAAAAGCAAAACTCTGTCTCAAAAAAAAAAAAGAGAGATAAATTAAGCTTTTGTCCTTATAAATGAACTCTTTCATTCAAAATTGATTGAGTTCTTAAGAAATTAAATTAGATTTTCTCTAATCTAAAATTAGATTTTGATACGTATCTGGATTATAAAAAAGATCCTTAAGCGGCATGATATTCATCTTTTTTCTTTATTCCTGCATGTATTTTTGATAATACTGTTTGAGTTTGGACATACATATGTACCAGGATTGACAGCAATCACAGTTTGCCATGGAAATATTTACAGCTTGTTTTGAAGATGCTGTGGAGTTTTTGGGTTTGTTTTTGAATTCATTTATTTTACAAGGTATAAAATGTTTAGGCCCCAAAGACTGACTATATGAATAATAAAAACGTGGAATCTTGTAACTCGTAACATCCTGAGAAACATTCAGCTTATAAATATGTAAAGAAGATTCAACAACCGCAGCAATCTTACAGCCTCACCAGATGTCCTTTCAAAGGACTGTTTGGAGGCCTTCTTTTATGCTTTCCCGTTTTTATTTTCTACTGCCTGAAATATCAGGGAAAGGGCAAGTGATTACTTCACATAGTTTTCTTCTACATATGAAATATGCATGAGATCTGTTCTTACTGAAAGTTTACATTTGCTCAGCTGGTTTAACACCTTTTGGGGGTCTTAGCCTTAGTGGCTTCATTAGACCTCCTGGAAAGAGATTTACTTAGGAAATAGAAACTCAATTTAAATAATACATATGTCTTATAAAAGCCCTTAGTGGAAACAGTGTTCTTCTTTCTTAACTAACATTCAAATAAAAGTGAATTTTAACACTTTGACTGAAAATTGTCCTCTTTTCACAGAAAAATCCTTTGGTTGTAAACAAATATTAAAGTTGTTTTCTCTTAATTCTATAAATTACATGCATCTCTGCCTCACTCTTATATGTTTATAGAAATCTTAGAAATTACCTTTTTAATCTCACTTTCGTGTTTAGTCTCAAAACATTAACAAAAATTATGTTTAAATATATGAGTTTTATATTTATGTTTAGTATAATACAATAAGATAAAGTATCAATATTGTAATATGTTTGAATGTAATATCTTTAGTAAACACATCCTCTAGTCATATGCAAGATACAACTTATTTCGTGATAATGTTGAAACTGGAGAGATTTATAAAAATCTTCCTATTTATATAAAAATAGCGTTTTTTAAAACTTTATTTACAAATATTTTCATAGTAAACTATCTGCCTTGCAAACTAACATTGTATACATTTATTTAAACATTTGAAAGAGGAATTGGTCAACTTTTTCTCTAAAGAACCAAACAGTAAATAACGTAGTAATATAGATCACAAGGTCTCTGTTCCAACTACTCAGGTCTCTTTTAGCACAGAAGCAGCCACCGAAAATATATAAATGATTGGGTGTGGCTGTACTTCATTAAAAATGTATATACAAGAAAGAATATGGTTCTTGGATATAGTTTGCTAGCATCTAATTTAAAATCATGTAAAACATACTTAGTATCTTCTGAAAATAATAATAAAATTCAAATAACCATATTTATGTTTAAAAGTAGATTGAGAAAAATGTAGTATGATGCTTCATAAAATATACAGGCTTCTGAAAATTTAAATAGCATGCTTCCACATAGCATAATATTATAAAATAAAAACTTAGACTGTGTACATCAATATGATTTAACCATTTGTTCTAAAAAAATTTGTCTCTAGGAATATTATGCTATAGACTAGTAAATTCACTCTTTTCATCAGAAAATTGTTCTATACCTATATAGAGATAGATAAATATTCTCATATAAGAAGAATAGATTACAAACAGAGATAAACAGCTAACTAGTAACACAAGTTTACTTATTAATATTCCATTTAAGATCTTTACTCTGCTTTATTCTCCAATCTTAAATTATTAAGTCATATAATTTACCTAGTCCCAATCAGTGTACTGCCTAGAAGAACCTGCATTAGGCCACCTGAGTCCAGAATCTAAAACTTTATAAGTATCCTTCCCTGGCTTTTTTCATACTGAAATGCTTTAAGACTGTTTGTAATGTTCTCTCTTACTATAATAGATCTAATAAATTTTGCTCTACTTTATGAACATGTTTTTTTTTTTTTGGTGGCCTTTTGGGAATTAATAGTCAATACCACCTACATATGAAAAAAGCTCTTTCATTTAAGCTCCACACCAAATTACTTTCTATTGAGCACCTCTAACATTTAAAAAGTAATAAATAGGAGCTTTCCAGTATCTTTTCTCTTTCTTCTTCGCAAAAGAAAATGCAACGCATCAGAGGATGTGGTGTCCTGGGATCTAAGATCATTTTTACTTCATTTTAATTTTAGTAGAAGGGAGTGAAACATACACAAAAACCAATGTTAGTTCCATAATACCTGATAACTGAATACTGGATTTAGCAACATGCATGATTTGATGACCTTAAGAAGACTGGTTTTAAATAATTGGTGGGATAAAGTCTTGGCTGGAAGAAGTTTGATAGAAAATGGCATGAAAATATTTGGAGAAATAATGGTAATACACTGTTAGGGCAAGTGGAATTTCCTTTTAGTGGCAGAAATAAGGTTATATCTATATGCTGATGGTAAGGTAAATTTTTTTAAAATGTTATGATATAAGACTGAGAGAGATATTTAGACTAAGAACTTCAATAAGATGAGGGACAATGAGAACCAATGCAGAAATGAAGAGATATGCCTAAAGTAGGAGTCCTATGAGTCCTCTTATAGCAACGGAGGAAAGATGAGTATTTTTATGTGTTTAAATATGTGTCATGGGGGAAATGTGCAAGTTCCTTTTTTTTAAAATTGCTTTTTTTTTAAACGAAATGGGAAATGGTTATAAGCCAAGAGTGAAGAAGGAAGGAAATGTAGGAAATCTGATGGATGACAGAGGAGACAATGTAAGCAGTCTAAAAAGGTAGAGAAATGAGTAGAACAAGAATATGTACTGTAATTGCAGGGCGAGTGGCTTAATATGAATTTAACGTGACATTAGTTATCATATTACTCAAAGTCTAGTGAGGCACTTGGCGCATAGGAAGTCATCATTAAAGATCCTATTAATATATGAAAAAAATAATTGACTAGATGTCAAATTGGTATCATAGAGATGTTCTTTACAGGTTATATTTTCTACTTATTCTTGTCCTTCTAAGGCCCACTTTTGCTGCTAATAATGGAGGTAAAAATAACTATTCTATTATAGTTGCCTGGAAAACAGACTCAGAGATCTCAGTAAAAGACTTTCATTGGGAAGTGTTTCTGAGGAAACAGAATTGAGCGTTAGGCAAGTCAATTGGGATGTATTTCCAATGGAGGAATTGATTCTAAAAGGAGTTGGAATGTATCTTCAAAGTTGTGGCAACTAGGACAATGTCAGTGGAACTTAATACCCCTTTGTTAACCAGTCATTGGATATAGAAAGCCCAGGAAAATGTGTAATCTTGTTCAAGGCTACAGTCTTCAGCATAGGAGAATTTATGAAGAAGGACTTAGATGTCAGATAAAGACATATGTTAGGAAACTTACCTTAGATAATGTTCACTTATTAGAGTCTCTGATGTCTTTTGTTGACCACATTTAGTAATATAATTTCCTCTTATTTCACAATGGTGGCACTTAATACCAAACTTTAAACTTATATTCAATCTAGGGTCTAAAGTATAAGAAAAAATAACTGTAGCCATTAAGTCAGATAAAGGTAGTAAGATACTTACTCTAGCTGTCCAAGAGTTGAAAGCAAGTAGTCCAAATTTCTGATTCTAGCTTTTCTAATTCTATTTCTTAAAATTATTATTAATAATAATGTCCAGTGGTTCACTAATTTGACTTCACAACCCTCTAATGGATTTCATCTGCCATTGGAAAAAGAGTAACTACAAGTGACAGAAAGAACACACTGACTCTGGTAAGAATTTGAGAAATTTTCTGGGCACAGATTTTGTCCATAAGTAAGGTGATCAAAAAAAGTGATTTCACTTTTTTTGATTGATCTCCAATTTCAGATCTTTTTTACAGTAAACAAGCACAAAACCACGATTGTTCCCCAGTCTGAAATGAAATTCTTTCTTCACTTAAGTGAAGTCAAGAGTGAAAGCAGAGGAAGTCACAAGTAGGGTCGAGGCAGTTGTTTGTCCTCCCTTGTTTTTATATTTTGTTTCTTGTGTTCAAAGTAAGAGGACAATAGAGAGTTTAAGGACACCTGACATAGTAGACACCACTAACCTATGCCTTCTACTGGCTCAGGTAAAAAGAGAGAAAAACATAAAGAGTTAAAATGAAACCAAAAACATAAAGTATCAACCAAATCTAAACTGGAGAAAGCCACACTTTTCCATAAAATTACATGCAAAGAAGCACTATGTCACTGGGTTACGGTGCCTTAGATAAAGTTTTATATATATATACCCACACACACATATATCTTATATATATGTGACATATTTATGCACACACATACATAGAGTTTCAGTGGACTATCTATATATATGATATGTGAGTCTAGCTTTTTCAATTCTATTTTTTAAATTATATATGTGTGTGTTATCTCATTGAAATTCTTAGTTTCTATGTGACTTGAAATTCTTAGTTTCAAGTCACATAGAAACTATCTTTGTGAATAACTGTGGAACAAAAAAGTGACCAAGCAATTTAATTTCATCTTATTTCTCAAGCTTCTGGTTTGACTATTACACATTTTCCCAATTCCTCATACAAATCTTCCATACTTATTTATTATTGTGTTAACATAAAGTAGGTTTAAATTTTATGAGAACTTTAAGTCAATTTATTTGGGTATTAAACGTTTCGCAGGAGTAGTGTGAACACAGTAGAGTACATCATCCTCCTCTCTCTCACAAAACCATATCACTTTATATTTCTACCTAAATATTTTCAGAGTACTAAAATGTTTAATATTGTACTTTTCTAATTTAAGTGTGATTTCAATGGAACTTCAAGCAAAAAAAGGAAATCTGTTTATTAGAAAATAATTAAAGCCAAAAACAAACATATCTTTTAGGAAACGGTATAACTAGTCATCAAATAGGTGATTTAGATGTTCAAATTCAGCACTATCTTCTAATCAAAAAAGCAAGAGAGAAGTAGATTAAGTTCCAGAAGAAAGTTCCAGAAAATTAGAGTTTTAAAATCTAAAGCACCTCATATATAACATGACGTAGTAAATAAAATGAGCTTTTATTCATGCCACTACTTTTCTTTACTGTGAAAGCAAGGCTTTTCAGGTGTCTTTCATTTTTTGTTATACCAGATTGAGTTATGAATTTATTACACATACCTTATGGTTAAACTATTTAAATGTTTTCTTTAAACAACAATAAAGAAACCTGCTGAACTGTATCACTTCCATAATGGGGTAGAGTTCTCCTATCCGACATGGATAGATTTATACTACACATCAAAATATAAACACTTCCAAAAAGTATTTCCACTTACAAGATTTTTGCATAACAAGTTAAGAACATTTATTAATTCATTGTGTTTGCCTTAAACATTTTAAAAGTTAGTATGCTCAAGTTCACATTTAAACATTTGTGGTTCATTTCTATTCTCATAGTGTAAATTATCATACTGAGAGATGGAATATCTGTCACTTTGCTCTGGACAGTGGCTACTCTTTTAATAATAAAAAGGTATTGAATAATGTGATTTTTGAAGAAAATAATCAATATCTGAATCGTAGGGATTATAGGAAATTACATACCTTATTTTCTGGTACCTATTATAAAATAGAGAATTGAATAATCTTTTTCTGATAATTTTTCAGATACACTTGATCCTTGAAATATAGGCTTGTCCTAATTTTGTAAAAAATGGTTCAATAACTTTGCATAATTAATCTTTATCGTAAATAATTTTTAAAAATCAGTGCACCATTCAGAATTTACTCTTAATTTCCTCTTAAATAAATGTTAGTGCTTAGGGAAATTTAAAAGAAAAGTATTAAATATTAAAACACCCCAAATTAAGGCAGGTCCCCTAAATTTTGGAGAGGAAACTATAAATAAATAAGGAAACTATAAGTACATAAACTAATATTAAACGTTTAACAATCAGTGTAATGACTGTAGAGAATTGAGGAATTTATTTATTTTATTTATTTATTTTTTTGAGATGGAGTTTCACTCTTGTTGTCCAGGCTGGAGTGCAATTCTCCTGCGTCAGCCTCCGGAGTAGCTGGGATTACAGTCATGTGCTCCCACGCCTGGCTAATTTTGTATTTTTAGTAGAGACAGGATTTCTTCCTGTTGGTCAGACTGGTCTTGAACTCCTCACCTCAGGTGATCCACCCATCCTGGCTTCCCAAAGTGCTGAGATTACCAGCCTGAGCCACTGTGCACAGGGCCTTTTCATTTTTATGCAAACCTCCTTTTTAAATAAATAAAGAAAAATTTTTATTGCTGCTTTTGTAGTAGAATAATTGTTTTTAAATGCTGGCCAAACACCAATTTGGAAAGGGAAAAAAAAAAAAAAAAGAAATACTGAGTCACAGGTAATTTAGCTTATGAAGTCTTCCTTTCTACTATGGCTCAATCATGATATATTTTCACTTTAAAAATGTACCATAAAGCTTTAGAACAAGAAAAATTAAATAACTCTTCTTTACAATAAAATAAATTTTTAAAATATCATGAGCCTAAAAAAAGCCATAGTCTAAGAACTCTTTAGAAAAAAAAATTTATATCAACATTTATTCAGATTAAATACAAAAGCCTAGGTATCCATGAGTACCATATACTAAACTTAGTATTTTATTATATATAATAAAAATATATTTTTATTATATATTATGAAAATAGTATGTAATAAAAATATTATAATTTAAAATATACACTGAGATCTATTTTAAAACTAATGAAATTGGCACCATAGGTGAACAAGGGTACTGGAGCACTTATATGTTTCCTTTTGTATTCCTACACCTAGCTTTAAAATGTGATGTCTACTTGTTCTGATTTTTAACCAGTTACATTAAATCAAGGAGAGAAGATACTAAGATGAAAATTGTAAGATTTTCTTAACTATTAAAAATTCACACAAGGAGGGGAGCATCACACATTGGGGTCTGTGGGGGGAACTAGGGGAGGGACAGTTGGGGGTGGGGAGTTGGGGAGGGATAACATGGGGAGAAATGCCAGATGCAGGTGATGGGGAGGAAGGCAGCAAACCACATTGCCATGTATGTACCTATGCAACAATCTTGCATGTTCTTCGCTTGTGCCCCAAAACCTAAAATGCGATTTTATATATATATATATATATATATATATATATATATATATATATATAATTCATTGTTTTGTCTCTTGAGGCTTTTAAAAATTACCCCCAGAAAAAATGATCATGTTGGCAATGGCAATTATTTTCTAAGATAACACAGAAAATTCAGATACGTGCCTATGCGATCTGTAATTTGCATAGTATGTTTATGGCTATATTATTTATAATTATTTGTTTGGCGTTTGCAAAAAAATGTCTTGAAGTGGTTTATTGCTAGCTTAACCTGTGATAAAAATTAGAATACTCAGAAATATAAAAGTTTCACTGTCTTTATCTTAATACTGAATGATGTAAATATCATTCCCATAGATAGAAATGTTTTTTATTCACATCCTTTTTATAATTTTAGCAAGTATAGGACATTTCTTTTTAAAAAGTAGCAGCCTGTGGGACTTAACTTTCCATGGAAGTTGAAGAAATTTGTAGGCCAGAGCAATTGCAGTTGACAAACTCTCCTGCCAGGAACAATTAGAAATGTTGTATCTAAACCTCAAATCACTAATTTAAAGATATTGAAATCCTACTGAAAGAAGGAGAACAAATGAGTCTAAAATTTTTAAAAGCAGAGATAGGAGCTGACAATTTTAAGCTACTTTCTCCATGGGACATTTGCAGATTCTTATAATAGGCTAGAATCAGAATAGCGGCTATACTTAGGCAAAAGCCCCCAAAAAACTATAAATGGATTATGGATCTAAATGTAAAGTTAAATGATCTTCTAGAAAAAAACTAGCTAAATGGCTTCATAATCTTGGATGAGGCAAGACTTTCTCAACAAATTCCCAATGGTAAGACAAAAGAAAAACAACGACAATGATAATAATGTACAATACATTGAAAAGTATATTTCATACAATATAAGCATTTCTAGTTCACAAGATGAAATTTAGAAAGAAAAGCAAACAATGGAGTGAGTGGAGATACTTTTTGTATTACAGAAATCCATTGTATAAATAAATAAGAGAAAAGAGGATATCTGCTATGAACATTGCAAAACACATGTGAAATGTGCTAAACTTTATATAAAACAACCAGAATGCCTGAAGCAAAAAACAAACAAAGCAATTCAATGCAAATGAACTAACAATACATCTTGGCAAGGATTTTAAGCAGCTAGAATCCTGATGCAATGCTGATGAGAGTGTAAATTGTTAAAACCCCTCTTGAAAATTGTTTGGTAGCATTTATTAAAGCTGAACACGCATATTCCCTATTATCTAGCAATTGAATTTTTATGCATATACCTAAACAAATCCATACAAATGTGTACCAAAAATTATGAATAATTATTTCCACAATAGCACTTGCAAAACATTGGAAAGTACTCAATTGCTCATGAGTAAAATAATATACTGTGGTATATTTACAAAATGCAACATAAGAAACAAAACAAAATTAAACTACCACCAACGCATCACAGAGATAATGTCGAGAACAACAACAGCAATAACAACAGCAAAACCAACTAAAACAGTAAATCAGTAAGGCAGCAGCCATACAAATTACATCAATATTATTCTATTTATTTCTACTTATTTACATATAGAAATAGATCTATTTCATTAATATGTTAGAAGTAAGGATCAAGGCTATTCTTAGAGGAGAGACAATGGAAAGAGTCACAAGGAATTTTCTCAGGGTCCTAGTAATGCTGTTTCTTGATCTGCACACTAGTTACAATGTGTGTGCATAGTTTTTGAAAGTTTATCAAGCTGTGTACATATGATTTTTGCATGTTTTTGTGTGTATATTATACTTCAAAAGGGTTTAAAAGAAATAGCTACTTTTAGCATGTGTTTATTTCTTGCAAACATACCCACAGACACAGAAACACATACTCACACACAAACTACATCTGACAATATATAGCCTGTAGATAGCATTCTTAATAATTTTAAATAGTTGCAGATGATGCACTAAGGAAATGCTGAACACTTCCTCCCAGAAAGCATGCTCACACTTCTTTATCACTTCAGCAACTGAACAATTTTATTTGGCATGATTACAGGCAATGTAGATATAAAAGTGGAAGGAAAGTGAGAATTTTCACATTCAAAGTTTCTACTGTATTACATGAACAAAAGTTTATCAGGAATACAGATATCTGTCTAACTCAGTGGTTATCCAATGTGTCCCCAGGCCAGCAGCTTCAGCATAAGTATACTGCTCCCAGGCCTTCTGAAACACCTAAGCTCTGGGTCCCAAGCATCTGTGTTTTGACAAGAAATTCTGAGGCATGCTTGCTGACTTCTAAGATCCACCCATATTAAAAAAAAAAAAAAAAAAAAAAAAAAAAGACACTACTTGTTCTTTTCTTTTTCCTTTGTCTTTTTCCCCCCCATTTGTCATATACTCTGCCTCATTTTTGGTGACCAGTGAATGTTAAATGCTCCATCATTGTTTAACTGCATTTAATTAATTGTATCCTACATACAGAAATGGTACTCACAGAATTTGAATAATTTTTTATGTTTTAAAATTTTACTTTGATAATCATGCAATGACATGAGTAAAGGAAGGGAAAGAGAGAAAAATCTAATTTATAGGGACATTCAAGCAGCACATTCTTATAGAGATCCTGATGCAATTCCTAAAATTTGTAAAAGAAATGATGGGACTTACAAATCATGGACCATTGATTTGGACATGTATAAAACAAAAGTGGTTATTTCTGAGATTTTGGTGCACCCTTTACCCAAGCAATATACACTATACTAAATGTGTAAGTTTTTTATACCTCACCACCCTCCAACCCTTCCCTTGAAGTCCCCCAAGTCCACTGTATCATTTCTATGTCTTTGCATCCTCATAGCTTAGCTCCCACTTATAAGTGAGGACATATATGTTTGGTTTTTCATTCCTGAATTATTTCACTTAGAATAGTGGTCTCCAGTTCCATCAAGGTTACTGCAAATGCAATTATTCTGTTCCTTTTTATGGCTGAGTAGTATTCCATGGTGTACACACATACATACATACACACACACACACACACCATAAATTACCCAGTCTTCAGCAATTCTTTATAGCAGCACAAGAGTGGACTAATACAGTGGTATTGCATTGTGGTTTTGATCTGCATTTTCCTGATAATTAGTGGTGTTGAGTATTTTTGTCATACGTTTGTTGGCCATTTGTGTATCTTCTTTTGAGAACTGTCTGTTCACGTCCTTAGCTCACTTTTCCTTAGCTCACTTTTTGGTGGGATGATTTTTTGTTTTGTTTTGTTTTGACTTTGGTCTTTTTTTCTCCCTTTACCGATTTGTTTGAGTTCCTTGTAGGTCCTGGGTATTTGTTATTTCTTAGCTGAATATTGGTGAAGGGTTTCTCCCACTCTGTAGGTTGTTCACTCTGCTGCTGCTGCTGCTGCTGATGATGATGATGATGATTACCATGCAGAGGCTTTGTTTAATTAAGTCCCAGCTATTTATCTCTCTTTTTGTTGCATTAGTTTTTGAGTTCTTGGTCATCAAGTCTTTGCCTAAGCCAATGTCTAGAAGGATTTTTCTGATGTTGTCTTCTAAAATTTTTATGGTTTCAAGTCTTAGATTTAAGTCCTTGATCCATCTTGTCCTGATTGTTGTATAAGGTGAAAGATGAGGATTAAGTTTCATTCTTCTACGTGTGGTTTGACAATTACCCCAACATCATTTGTTGAATAGAGTTTTCTTTCCCCACTCTATGTTTTTGTTTTCTTTGTCAAAAATCAGTTAACTATAAGTATTTGGCTTTATTTATGGGATTTATATTATGTTTTATTGTTTTATGATTTATATTATGTTTTATGTTTTATTGGCCTATGTGCCTATTTTTATGACAGTAAACACCATGCTGTTTTGGTGACTATAGTCTTGTAGTATAGTTTGAAGTCAGGTAATGTGATACCTACAGATTTGTTCTTTTTGTTTAGTCTTGCTTTGACTATGAGAGCTGTTTTTTGGTTCCATATATGTTTTATAATTCTTTTTTCTAGTTCTGTGAGGAATGACAATGGTACCAGTATCCTCCATGAATATTGATGCAAAAATCCTCAACAAAATACTAGCTAACTGAATCCAACAATATATCAAAAAGATAATCCACTATGATCAAGTGGGATTCATACCAGGGATGCAGGGATGGTTTAACATAAAGTCAATATATACACCACATAAACAGAATTAAACACAAAAATCACATGGTCATCTCAATATATGCAGAAAAATAATTTGACAAAATCCAGCATCCTTTTATGATTAAAACCCTCAGCAAAATCAGCATCGAAAAGATATACCTTAAGGTTATAAAAACCATCTATGACAATCTCATAGCCAACATTACACTGAATCAGGAAAAGTTGAAAGATTCCCCCTGAGAACTGGAGCAAGACAAGGATGCCCACTTTTACCACTTCTATTCAATATAGTACTGGAATTCCTAGCCAGAGCAATCAGACAAGAGAAAGAAATGAAGGGCACGCAAATTGGTAAAGAGGAAATCAAACTGTTGCTGTGTACTTATTATGTAATTGTATACCTAGAAAATCCTAAGGAGTCACCCAAAAAGTTCCTAGAACTTATAAACAAATTTAGTAAAGTTTCAGGATACAAAATGAATACACACAAATCAGTAGTACTGCTCTACAACAACAGCAACCAAGCTGAGAATCAAATCAAGAACTCCACCCCTTGTACAATAGCTGCAAAATAAAATAAAATGTAGGAGTATACCTAATCAAGGAAATGAAAGACCTCTAAGGAAAACTATGAACCACTACTGAAAAAATCATAAAAGATACAAACAAATACAAGCACATTTCATGCTCATGGATGTGTAGAATCAATATTGTTAAAGTGACAATACTACAAAAAACAATTTAGAAATATAAATTCTTTAGCTTCATTCCAGACCTAATGAATGAATTAGAAACTCAGGGGTTAGGATTGGGCCCAAAAACCTATGTTTTAACTGCTTTCCAAGTGACTCTGAAGCCACTCAAGTCTGAGAATCATTGTTTCTGTATAATGGCTTTATAAACTTGCAGTGACATAGAATCATCTGGAGATTTTTTTCAAGTGGCATTGACTTATTTCCACCTATGTTGATTCTAATTTCATAAATTTTTAAGCTTTTATATTTCTTGCACAATTGTACTTTATAATGTGTTACTGTTCCAATATTTTGTTCATTCCACTTGCTTTTTTTTAATCTTATTTTTCTTCTCCTTTTTATTCTTTTGTCACAGGCTACTCCATGTTGGTGCTTTTTTGTATGTGGTTATTTAAATTTTTAAGCTTCTGTCCATGAATTTTGAGAATTTAATAAAAGACATGTTAAAAATGAGCCATGTGTGTCAGGCTCAGTTCTTCTCAAACTTCTTATTGCGCACACATTCTTCAAAGTCTGTGATTTTGTCTTCCTGAAGGAAGAAGACCACAAAAACAGCTCAATGCCTTTCTTCTTGAGCAGTCTTCCTCTTCCTCCATGAAGCTCGGATTCACAGCTTCTTGTCCTACACAGAGAATTGAAAAAGTGGCTGCAGAATATCAACTCATTACACTGTGAATTCTCTGGCTCAATTTCTGTCTCTGCCAGTCCTAGATTCTCCAGAGTACTCTTATTTTTTAAAGTGGATTTAAACTTTTTAAATATGGTTCTTGTAATTATTCTCAGTAGGAGAGTTGGACTACTTCAAGTTACTTCACCATAACCAGAAGCAAAAGTATGTGTTATTTTTATATTTGAAGTTATTATTTTTTAACAATTACTTTTGTGTGTGTTTTATATTTACTGTGCTTTAATGTTTGTTTACATGTAAAGTATATGTACTTTTACTTCCTTTTTCTATTTGTATTTTAAAGTTCTTTTTATGAAGCATCCTTAATATGTATCTCAATTACTTTGATTTAGTTACTACACATTATTTTATAAATGTGTAGTTTTTCCAAATATTAAATAGATTTTTTTTAATATTGTAATATTGTAGCATGCATAATTGCCTTGGAAAAGTCTGAAGTTATTAAGTAGTCTTATCTTACTCCTAAATAATAAAAGAAACTGCTTTAATATTGATAATCTCCTTTCCGGTTATACATTATTTTTCTGTTATTTTTCTACTGACACCTAATAGTTGTATACACTTATGAGGTGCATGTGATATTTGGATGAATGCACACAATGTGTAATGATCAAATCAATGTAATTGAGATATCCATTAACTCAAATGTTTATCATTAATTTCTGCTGTGAACATTTCAAATCTCCTCCTCTAGCTATTTTGAAATATACAAGAAATTATTGTTAATAGTCACCTGCTGTGCTGTCAAACACTAGACCTTATTATTTTCAACTATATTTTTGTATCCAGTAACTACCTTCTCTTCATCTGTCCCTGACCCCAAGTCCCTTTCCAGCTTCTAGTAACCACTGCCTTCATGAAATCAACAAAGAAACAACCTACAGAATGAGAGAAAATATTTGCAAACTATTCATCTGACAAAGAATTAATAACCAGAATATATAAGAAATCCAAACAGCTCAATAGCAAAAAGACACAAATAATCCAATTTTAAAATGGGTAGGTGATCTGAATAGACATTTCACAAAATAAGACAAACAAATGGCCAACAGGTGTATGAAAAAATGCTCAACATCATTAATCATAAGGAAAATGCAAAGTGAAAACAGGAGTTATCATCTCACTCGCGTTATTCGCCAATATATTTGATATTTAAAAAAATATAATGTATTTGTTGCATCTTCTTTTGGTTTCCACTAGCTTCTTTTAGAAATATTTTCTCTATTAGAATTGTAATGAATAAACATGAATAATATCCATTCATGTTTGATAATATAAAATTCTTTGCATTTATCTTACTCAACATATAATGAGAGATAAAATTGCTTCTGGTGGTTAAACTATTTGGGTGTTTAATAGTTAATAATGTCTCAGGATCCTTAGGGTGTTTATTTTCTAGATGAAACCCTCTGTGACTGATGGCACCTTTGCCCATGTTTTGCTCAGGCCTACTGGTCTCATTTCTCTGACTCAGCCTGGCAGGTTGAACTTCTCTCATGCTACCAGCTGAGATCCCACACCTGCCATGGGTGAGCCAGGCATGGAGCAAGAGGGGTACATGAGTAAGTAAGCATGGGGATCAGTTACTGAGCACAGTCTGGCATGCTGGCTGCTGTGGAAGGGCAGTCAGCTTGATGCACTGGGACAGGTGCTGGCTCCATGCAAGCCTGCACCTAGATCGGAGGCACTGCAAGTGGCTTCCACTGTGGGCACCCAGGTCTGAACGAGGGGAATGGAATGGTGGCCTAGAATCTTGGAGAAGCCAGAAACCACAGAGCCCTAAAGAGGGTGTCACAGCCCTGGCTCAGGGGGTCCCTAGGTATGGACTCCCCAAAGGGTAGCAGCAGCTCTTATCTCCTTTTCATCACCCAAAATGTAGTGAGTGGAAAACGGGATGTTTTAGCTGTTTGTGTTATATCTCTTTCAGACCCATCATTTGGCAGGTCCCAGGTTCTTGTCCTGCATCCAGGACGCGTGAGGTATATGGACAACTAGAGGATGGGTAAGGTGAAGAGGAGCTTTATTGAGTGTTCTTTCACTCAATATTTTATTTTATTTTATTTTATTTTAGAGTGTTTTTCACTTAATAAACCTCCTCTTCACCTTGCCCACCCTCCAGTTGGAAGACCCAACGTGGATAGCTCCTTTCCACAGGCAGGTCATTCCAGTGAGTGTCCAACTCTCAGCAGAGAGGAGACACAGAATGGGTAGCTACTTTCCACAGGCAGGTAGTCCTGAGAAGTGCAGCCCTCAGCAGAGAGAAGACCCAGAGTGTGTAGCTCCTATCTGCAGGCAGGTTGTCCCAGTGAGTGTCCAGCCCTCAGCAGAGAGGAAACCAGAGTAGGTAGCTCCTTTCTGCAAGTGGGTAGTCCTGATGAGTGCAGCCCTCAGCAGAGAGGAGACCTGGAGTGGGTATCTCCTATCCACAGGAAGGTGACCCCCAAAATTATCCATCTGTCAGTGGAGAGGAGACCGGGACTGAGTAGCTTCTTTCTGCAGGCAAGTCATCCCAGAGTGTCCAGTTCTCAGTGGAGAGGAGATTCAGAGTAGGTAGCCCCTTTCTGCAGTCAGGTTGTCTTGTTGTGTGAAGAATACCCAAATTGTGTAGCTGCCATCAATAATTGCAAGCTTATTTTAACAGGTCGTGCTTGTACTCTGAGGTCTCCCATTGGATTAGATGGAGGAACAGCACCATGAAGAATGGTGTTCCTTTTTCAGTCTTCTTTGTTTAGATCTCCATAGATATCTTCAAGATCACTTCGAATTAAAATTTCTAAACTATGAAGCAGTCCATATTTTAGATGAAATGCAATTTTTGATTCCTTTTGCTTCTGAGAGAAAATTTTTCCATGCAGAACCCAAACAGAGATTAAAAAATACTTTTAATTTTCTATTTAAAATAATACAGAACACTTTGCTTAGTTTAATATTTCATATAATCTCTCAAGTTTTCAATTATAAGTAGAACCTCAGTTCTAAATTTCTGCCTCACAAGAACCTGAATATTTAATCTACTGCCCTCATATACTTGTTAACATTTCTTAAGTTATACATTCCTGGATGGTAACCATTGTCATAGGAACCTGCAACTCAAGCCTGTTTCTTTTAGTGTTTATATGTATACAACTACACATACATGTATATGTAGAATTTTATATATACCTATATAAATATATATACTCATATATATGCCATGTATGCATACATATATCTTATGTATAATTGGATAATATTATATAGAAATATATATTAGTATGTAATATTGCACATATATATATAGAGAGAGTATATATTTATATTATATATCCATGCACATATGGGTAAATATAGCATATGTATTGATAAATATAGAATATATTTTTACATACAAACATATAAAAATGTGTAATTTTATACAATATATATTTTTATTCATAAACACAAGTATATTCAATCCACCAACAGAAACTGTCCCTTATTTAGCCTCCTTTTTTTCAATTTCAAAGTATTTGATCCTACACAAATATTGTAAAGTGCAAGACTAGAAGTGACACTAGATACCTAGATTTATGTTGTCCATTTAGTCACTGCATAATGGAATTCTTCTTATAATATTTTTGACAGATGGTTATCCATCTGCTTGTGTTAGGCAGCTCACTATACATATTAACTGTTCATTTCATCCCCCAATTGCTCTAGTTGCTGAAATAGTGTATAAATTCTATTGATTTTTGTTATCAGTATCTCTATATATTTTTTCTTTTTTTAGCAATCAGTATTTTCAAGAAAATGGTACAGTGAATGACATGGAACTATAAATTAATACAGCTAAAAATTCACTTCTACTGATAACAAATTCACTAGACAAATTTGGATAGATCAATTTAACTTTAGTAGGTCATTATACCTTTACCTAAGTGGAAAATAATATCTTTATTTCTAAATTAGTAGTTAAATACTTTTATTTCTCCTTCCAATCTAACATGTAGAAAAGGAGTAACATATCCTAGCATATCACAGTATATTGATTCAGAATGTAAACTTTGGAGTCAGATCTCCTTGGGTGGATTCCGACTCTCCAATTACTAGCTTTACCTGACGATCTTGAAAAAAGGTTTTACACATTTTAATTTTCTGTAAAACGAGATAAAATGGTATTTTTATAATGGGGTCTTTATGGAAATGAAATAGTTTATATAAAAGATTTAGGCCAATGCCCAACTGTTGTGTTGATGACAGGAAATTTATATTGAATAATATTAAGGAGAAATGTTGTTCTTACCATTTTTGTAATAGTGTCTTACAAAAGAAAATTTAATTGGCAGGGAGTGGATTGCCTAGGACAAAGCTTATGACAAAGAAATATATGTTTTGGATTTGTTACAGCAGCCATGTTTAGATACTAAACTCTATGCTAGGTATAATATAAGCTCAGGATGCTGTAACAGAGTTCCAGAAACAACAATGGTGTAAACAAGATGAAAGTTTTCTATAATTGTAAAATAATTTTATCATAGGCAGTTCAGGGCTATAATTTTGGTAGCGTTGGGTTAGAGACACAAGTATTTTCTCTGTTGTTACTCTGCCATTCTTCACATGTGGCTTTGATTCCTTTGCATAAAGCAAGTATATAATATCTTTACATAGAGCATCATATTCTTATTTCAGGTAGCATAAAAGGGAGAAAATGAATGAAGGCCATGATTCTCTTCTTTAAACCTGAGTCAGTAAGTTGTACCTATGACCCACTCCGTTAGCTAGAACATAGTTATAGACACACATCTAACTGCACAGGAAGCTAAGGCATTTATCTTTGCAACTGGAGAGCAATTAAACTGACAAAAGCTCTGTTATTTAATGAAATGGGAGAAAGTAAGTGTTAGAGGGTAACTAAAAATAACTTTCCATTCGCCAGTTTGGCCATCCCAATATAGTTTTTAAAATAATTTCAACTATATTTTAGATTAGAGTACACATACAGGTCTGTTACATGGTTACATTGTATGACATGGAGGCTTGGGGTATGAATGTGTTTATCTAATAAAAATATCTACAAAGGCAAATATATTTATTAGTGGATTGAAAGCTTACCTTTTGACAAGAACAAGACATTAATGCCTGCTAATACAACTGCTATGTATCATATAGTAGTTCTAACTGCACAGGATAAGGGGAAAAGTAATAAACAATGTCAGGATCAACAATATGAAAGAAAGCCTTTATTATTGACTGATTTTACATATATATAATACATATACTATATAATATATATATTTCAAAATAAGCTACATATAAAGTATCATCATAATAAGGGAGTTTGGCAAAGCTTCTAATTATTATTTTATTACGAATATGATTCATTTTTATCTCTAGATTCCAGGAACAAACAAGAAGCAGCATAAAACTCCAAGATAACTAGTAATAAATCTAACAAGTAATGTCTATGAAAAGAATCATAAAGTTTATTGAGCGACATTAAAGAAACTAAATAAATGATGTTATATTTCATATTTATATTTAAGATTGTAAAACTTCAATATAATACAAAGATCCGATATTTTGAATTTATCTTTCAGTATAATGTAAATCAAAGTCTTCCAAAAGGGATGTGTGTATGTGGTTGTGAAAGAGAGAGAGAGAGAGAGAGAGAGAGATTTGATAAGAAAGTACAAGTGAAGAATTGCCAAAACACTGAAGATAAAAAGAAAAAAGTAAAGTGGAACTTGTTTAGCATAAATCAAGATAGACATCAATTGACAGAATGTAAAAGAGGAAGTCTCACAAACATAGAGTTTATCTTAATGTATAAAGGAGACTGTTTCTCAGATCAGTGCATTAAAGGTTTTATTTTCCGTCTGTTTTTTAAAATAAGAGTGCTGGGAAAATCAAAGAGCTATGTAGAATAATATAAATATAAATAACTGCTAATTCCCATTATGCACAAAATATAGATTAAGAAATATGAAAGAAATATTATTCAATTTTAGTATAAAATATCAATATTTTATTTCAGTGTAGGAAAGAATAATATAATATTAAAAGCCTAAACATTAAAAGAAATTCACAAGTTTGACATTAAAAAAAACTTCTGTTCATCAAATGACACCATATTGAGAATAAAAATAAGCCACAAAATATGGTAAGTTCTTAAAAATAAACAGGAAAAAATAAAAATAGCCCTCTACCAATGGCAAAATAACTTAGTAGGGATGATATCACATCACAAAGAAGAAATAAAATTTCCACAAACGATCTGGGCAGCATGTTTATCCTAAGAGAAATGTATATTAAAACCACAGTAAGATAGATTTATACTCCCTATACGTTGGCCAAAAATATTTAATTCTGAAAATCCTAAGCATAGATGGGAAGTAGAAGACAAACATGCACATTGCCTGTGAGTGTAATTGGTCCAAGAACTTTGGAAAAATATTTAGCGTTGTTCAGTAAAATTAAAGTTACATAAACTCCAGGCCGGGTGTGATGGCTCATGCCTGTAATCCTAGGACTTTGGGAGGCTGAGGCAGTGTATCACCTGAGGTCAGGAATTTGACTCAGCCTGGCCAACATGGCGAAACCCTGTTTCTACTAAAAATACAAAAAATAGCCTGACAGGTGGCAAGCCCCTGTAATCCCTTAATCCCAGCCAGTCAGGAGGCTGAGGCAAGAGAACCACTTGAACCATGGGGACAAAAGTTGCAGGGAGCCAAGTTCACGTCACTACACTCCAGCCTGGGTGATGAGAGCAAACTCCATCTCAAAAAAAAAAAAGATATATCAACTCTAAAGATCAGTAATTTACTTTTAAGTACATACTTTTGAGAAATTATTGTATATTGTATATATGTGTCAGGATTCATGTACCAAGATGTTCATAAACATACTGTTAATAATTGCTAAAATGTGACTCAAACTGTCAACAAATGGTAACATTGATAAATAGATTATAACAGAGTTTAAATAAAGACAAGAATTAAAATAAATAAAATACAAGTCTAGACAACATGTATGGAACTCAAATAATATTTAATGAATATAGATTAATCTGATTACATTTATGAGAAGGTTGAAAAGCAAGAGTATGCATCCATAGTTTATGAATGTACAATTTAAAATTAAAAATATGGTTACTATTGAAATCAGCAGAATATTTTCTTTGGGAAATGCAGGGCTTCACATTCAGAAAAGATCATTTGTGAAACTTCTATAGTAATGGTAATACTTTTTGAAATTAGTTATGGTTAACGTTGCTGCTTGCTTTTCATTATTCTGAAAACTTGACATATATTTTATGCACATACCTTAAAATTTGTGAACAAATATAAATTTTATAAGTCTTAATTACAGATAGTACAAGCCTCATGGGCACACAGTACTCATTATTTGTGAGACAGATTATGATATGGTCTTTCATCATTTTGGGCAATAACTCTGGATGAGATCCATGGTAAAACAAATCTATAATGACTCCTCTTTATGTTCCTTGTCTAATTAAACAATTTAAACAAAAGCAAAAGCATCAAAATTATAGCATTAATTCTTGAGAAATGAAATGGTTTATAAAAAGAATTGTGTTTGTATGAGAAGATGAGTTTATTTTGTATTTGTTGACATTGATATAACATTTTCTTTGAAAAGAAAGTGTCTCTTTGTATGCTTAGTAAATGACCACTCCTAGATCAAAATGCTAATACTCAAGATTTAGCTCTGATTTTAGAATTTGTTTGTGTGTGTGTGTCAAAAGGATCTTTTGATAGTACTACATTTTTATGTAGTTGAATTTTAAATATAGTTATTAAAATTTTGCCAGTTTGACATATCCTATGTCATAACTCCATTTACTAGAATCATACCTTCTTTTGCTAAAGATGATCATCCTCTAGCACTAGGTAGCTTCACCAATTGACTTAACTATACTGTATAACGTAGATTATTGTCTGTAGTAGGAAGCTATTAATGTTAGAATAGTTTGGTGTTTTAAGTTTTTTAGTACAATACTCTATACAACAAGCTTACTTTCACATTTTGCTTTTCTCCTCAAATAATTTTCTTCATTATGTTCTTATAAATACCCCCATAAATCATAAAATAGAAAAAAAGGAGCCAGAGAAGGAGGAATAAAGAGAAAAGGAAGAGAAATATAAGAAAAAGAAAGAGAAAATAAAAAAACAAAGGAAGGATAGATGAAGGAAGACAGAGAAGGGAAGGTCAGAGGGGATGAAGAAAGGAAATAAGAAGAAAAGAAGAAAGGAAGAAAAAGAGGAGATACAAGTGGAGGTGAAGGAAGGATAGAGGAAAAGAAGGCCATTAGGCAGGGAGAAAGAAAAGAAGGAAAAAAGCAAAAGGGAGTTGTTTGCATCAGCGTTGCTTGTGAATGTTTTACATTACAATGAAGAAAATATTACCTGTAAGCTACTCAAAAACGAAAGCTGATTTAAAAATATACAAAGGGGCATAGATAATATATATCTGAAAATTATGTTTATAAAACTGGAGCACTCAATAAATGTTAGAATGGCTTAAATACCAAACATAGATGAGAGAAATATATAAAGATTTTCACAGCAGAAAATAATGATAAAAGGAAGAATAAAAAAGCATTGGGAATTTTATCTGCTGGATTGCTGGTTTCATGACACAAAACACTGGGCATAATGCTGTGAGAACGAGGATGGGGATCTATCTTTAAAGCTCTTGTCATAAGCTGGTGTACATAAAAACGAATTTGATTATGGGACAAGGAGTTTCATAACTAAATTAAGAGATAAGGCTTTTTTCTGTTAGAATATACTTGCATCGTTACTTTAATCATTTTTATATTTTTGACAAAATCAAAAGTAATATACCAATGGCAGAAGTTTAAATCTATTGACAGTGTAATAATTAATAAGTTATTTGCTTGGCTTTTGAAAATATTTTTCAGAAGACAAATAATCATAAAAACTGCTAATCTAGACAACAATGTAGCAAATAGAAAATTTTTGGAAGTGATCTAAGTGCCATGAAACACGAAAAAAAGCATGTAATTTTGATAGCCATAATAAATAAGTAACACTGAACATAAATGGGCAGTGTTTTAGACTAGTAGTCTTCCAAACTGTCATTTCACACACTTTGTGTTGTCATTTTTATCATCAATTTAAATAACTGCTACTTAATGTGTCAACCTACAAAAACAAAGAAAGATTTAAAAGTGTAATAACAGTGCTTTAGGAAGTCATTCTATTTCTAATTTGGTAGTATATATTTAGTTGTTTTTTATTTGATTACTACATGTATTTTATCTCATATAATATTTAGGTTTTGGCCATTTACATTTTTATTTTTTCAGTTTCATTTTAGGTTCAGGAGTACATGAGCAGGTATGCCAGATAGGTAAATTTTATGTTATGGGGCTTGGTGTACGGACTATTTTATCACCCACGAAATAAGCGTAGTACCTGATAAGTGTTTTTTAATCCACATTCTCCTCTCAGTCTCTACCCTCAAGCAGGCCTCAGTGTCTCTTGTTTCCTTCTTTGTGTCCAAGTGTATTCAGTGTTTAGCTCCCATTTTATGCCCGACAGTGTGTGGTATTTCTTTTTCTTTGCCTGCATTAGCTAGCTTAGGATGATAGCCTCCAGCTCTATCCATGTTGCTGCAGAGAACATGATCTTTTTCTTTTTATCGCTTCAAAGCATTCTACGGTGTATATGTCCCATAGTTTCTTCATCCAATCTGTGTTGATGGGCATTTAGATCAATTATATGCATTTGCTATTGTGAAAAGTGCTGTGATGAATGTATATGTGCATGTGTGATTATGGTAGAATGATACATATATCTTTGGGTATATACCCAATAATGAGATTGCAGAATTTAGTGTTAATTATTTTTTTTTTCAGATCATTGAGAAATTACCAAACCATTTTTCAAAATGGGTGAACTAATTTGCATTGCCACCAGCAGTGTATAAGTGTTTCCCTTTCTCCACAACATCTGTTATTTTTGACTTTTTGATAGTAGCCATTCTGACTGCTGTAAGATGGAATCCCATTGTGGTTTTGATTTGTATTTTTCTGATGATTAGTGATTTGAGCATTTTTTCATATGCTTCTTGGCCATGTGTGTATCTTATTTTGAAAAGCATATTGCTTAGGTTTGTCTTGGCTATGTGGGCTCTTTTTTGGTTCCATATGAAGTTTAAGGTGTTTTTTTCCAGTTCTGTGAAGAGGGTCAATGGTAGCTTGATGGGGATAGGATTGAATCTATAAATTACTTTGGGCAGTATGGCTATTTTCACTATATTGATTCTTCCTAACCATGAGCATGGAATGTTTTCCATCTGTTTGTGTCCTCTTTTATTTCCTGGAGCAGTGGTTTGTAGTTCTTCTTGAAGAGGTCCTTTATATCCTTTGTTAATTGTATTCCTAGGTATTTTATTCTCTTTGTAGCAATTGTGAATGGGAGTTTGCTCATGATTTGGCTCTTTGTCTGTTATTGGTAGCCTTATAGTACAGTATGAAGACAGGGAATGTGATGTCTCCGGCTTTTTCAAGATTGCGGCCAACAAACACAAAAAAAAGCTCATCATCACTGGTCATTAGAGAAATTCAAATCAAAACCACATTGAGAAACCATCTCATGCCAGTTAGAATGGTGATCATTAAAAAATCTGGAGACAACAGATGCTGGACTTTATGTGGGGAAATAGGAACAATTTTACACTGTTGGTTGAAGTGTAAATTAGTTCAACCATTGTGAAAGACAATGTGGCGATTCATTCAAGATAGAGAAATAGAAATACCATTTGACCCAGCATTCTCATTACTGGATATATACCCAAACAATTATAAATCATTCTATTATAAAGACACATGCACGCGTATGTTTATTGTGACACTGTTCACAATAGCAAATACTGGAAACCAACCCAAACAAATTACTTTGGCTATTTGGGCTTTTTTGATTCCATACAAATTTTTAAGTAGTTTATTTAAATTCTATGAAGAATGTCATCGGTATTTTGATAGAAATAGCTTTGAATCTAAATTTCTTTGGGCAGTATGGCCATTTTAACAATACTTACCCTTTCTATCCATGAGTATGGGATGTTTTTCCATTTGCTTGTGTGTCTCTGATTTCATTCAGGAGTGTTTTTTAGTTCTCACTATAGAGATCTTTCGCTTCCCCAGGTAGCTGTATTCCTATGTATTTTATTCTTCTTAGATTATTGTGAATAGGATTGTGCTCTTGATTTGGCTTTCACATTAGATGTTGTTGGTGTACAGAAATGCCATTCATTTTTTTAATTTTTTTTTTTTTTTTCCTGAAACTTTGCTAAAGGTGTTTATCAGAATCAGTCATTTTGGGGCAGAGAATATGGGGTTTCCTAAGTATAGAATCATATAATCTGCAACAGAGATAGTTTGACTCCCTCTTTTGTATTTGGATGCCTTTTATTTATTTTTCTTGCCTGATTGCTCTGACTAGGACTTCTAGTAATACGTTGCATAGGAGTGATGAGAGTGAGTATCCTCATCTTACTCCAATTCTCAAGGGGAATGCCTCCAGGTTTCGCCCATTCAGTATGATATTGGCTGAGTGTCTGGTATAGATGGCTTTTATTATTTTGAGGTATGTAATTCAATACCTAGTTTGTTGAGAGTTTTCCACATGAAGAAATATTAAATTTTATCAAAAGCCTTTTCTACATCTATTGAGACAATAATGTGTTTTTTTGTTTGTTTGATTTTAGTTCTGTTTATAGAATGAATTACTTGTGTTAGTTTGCATATGTTAAGCCAACCTTGAATCCCAGGAATAAAGCCTTCTTAATCATGATAGAATAGCTTTTGGATGTGCTGCTGGATTAAATTTGGGAGTATTTTGTTGAGGATTTTTGCATCTATGCTTACCAAAGGCATTGATTGAGGTTTTTGTTGTTGTTGTTTCTTTATCAGGTTTCGTTATCAGAATGATTCTGGCCTCATAGACTGAGTTAGGGAGAAGTTCTTCCTTCTCATTTTTTTTGGAATTTGTGTCAGGAGGAATGGTACCAGCTCTTCCATATTTATACTGTAGCATTTGGTGTGAATTTATCTTGTCCTCGGCTTTTTCTGCTTGGTAGACTTTTTATTACTGATTATATTTTGGAACTCATCTTCTGTGTGTTCAAGGATTCGGTTTCTTTCTGGTTCAATCTTGGGAGGTTGTCTATTTCCAGAAATTTATTCATTTTTCCTAGGCTTTCTAGCTTGTGTGCTTAGAGGCATTCATAGTAGTCTTTGAGGGATTTTTGTAATCTGTGCAGTTGGTAATAATAACTATCTTGTCATTTTTCATTGTGTTTATTTAGATTTTCTCTTTTTTCATTAATCTAGACAGTGGTCTATCAATCTTATACATTCTTTGAAAAAAACAATTCGTGTGTGTCTGTGTGTGTGTGTGTGTGTTGGTAATTTCTTGTCCTCTGCTAGCTTTAGAGTTGGTTTGCTCTTGTTTATCTAGTTTCTCCAGGTGAATGCTATATAGTTAATTTGAGATAATTCCATCTTTTGATATGCACGTTAAATACTCTAAACTTCCCTATTAACATTGCTTTAGCTATATCCCAGAAATTGTTATATGCTGTATCTTTGTTCTCATTAGTTTTAAAGTATTTCTTAATTTTTGCCTCATTTTCATTATTTACTCACAAGTCTTTCAGGAGCAGGTTGTTTAGTTTCTAAGTAATTATATAATTTTGAATAATTTTCTTAATATTGACTTCTATTTTTATTCCACTGTGGTCCAGCAGTATGGTTGGCATGATTTTGGTTTGTTCAGATTTGCTGAGAATAGTTTTGTGGTCAATTGTGTGCTTGATTTTAGAGTATGTGCCATGTGCAAATGCGAAGAATGTATATTCTGTCGTTAACAAGTAGAGAGTTCCATCAATATCTGTTAAGTCTGTTTGGTTAAGTGTTGAATTCAGGTCCCAAATGTCTTTGTTAGTTTTCTGCCTCAATTATCTCACTAATATTGTCAGTGGGGTGTTGCAGTCTCCTACTACTATTGTTTGGTTGTGTCAATTTCTTCAATAGTCACTAAGAACTTCCTTTATGAATCCAGATGCTCTTGTATTGGGTGCTCATGTAGTTAGGATATTTAAGTCTTCATAGTGATTTGAATCCTTTACCAGTATTTACATACTGGTATTTACCTGTGTTTCTTTGTCTTTTTTGATTGTTGTTGGTTTAAAGTCCATTTTGTCTGAAATTAGGATCACAACCTGAGCTTTTTTCTGTTTTCCATTCACTTGGTAGATTTTTATCCATTCCTTTACTTTGAGCCTATTGGTGTCATTGCATATGAGATGTGTCTCTTTAAGACAGAATACTTACTAAATCTTACTTTTTTTATCCAACTTGCTAGTGTATGCATTTTAATTGAGGTATTTAGCCCATTTACATTCAAGGTTAACACTGTTATGTGTGAATTTGTTCTTGTCATCATGTTGTTAGCTGGTCTCTATGTAGACTTGTTTGTGTCATTGCTTTGTAACACCACTAATGTATGTCCTTAATTGTTTTTTCAGTTGCTGGTGACAGTCATTCTTTTTCATACTTAGGACTTCCTTAAGGACCTTGTGTAAGGTATGTTTGGTAGTAATAAATTCCCTTATCTAAAAAGGAACTTCTTTCATTCGCTTCTTGGAAAACTTGAAGACTATGTATATTGGAGATGATCATCTTGTATATTATTTTGCAGAGGTTCTCTGTATTTCCTAACCTGAATATTGGCCTCTCTAGTATGTTTGGAAAAATTTTTATCTATAATATCCTCAAATGTTCTCTAAGTTGCTTTCTTTCTCTCCCTTTCAGAGATGCCAATGTGTTATAGAGTTGGTCTCTTTACAAAATCCCATATTTCTCGAAGTTTCTTTTATTTTTCTTTCTTTCTTTTTTTTTTCTGACTAGTTATTTTGATCCACCAGTCTCTGAGATTCTTTCTTTAGCTTAGTCAATTCTGCTGTTAATACTTCTGAGTGTATTATAAAATTCTCACAGTGAGTTTTTTAGCTCTGTCAGAGCAGTTGGCTATTTCTTAAAATTGCATTTTTTTTCTTTCAGCTCCTTTGTTATTTTATAGTATGTCTTATATTCCTTTGATTGGGTTTCTACTCTCTCCTGATTCTCAATGACCATTGTTTCTATTCATATACTGAATTATAATTTCGTTATTCCAACCATTTCAGCCCAGTTAAGAACCATTACTAGAGAAGTAGTAAAGTCATTTGGAGGTAAAAAGGCACTATGGCTTTTTGAGTTGCCAGTGTTCTTGCACTGATTCTTCATCATCTGAGTGGGATGATGTTCCTTCAGTCTTTGAATTTACTGTCCCTTGACTGTGGTTTTCTGTTTTTATCTCCTTTGATGCCTTTGTGTGTTTGACTGTGGTATGAAGTGAGTTCAGTCAACTGGTTTCATTTCTGGAAGATTTTAGAGGGCCAAGCCTCAGTCGGCACTCCTGGGTTGTGTGCTTAACCATGGCGGAGCTGGTACTGGGCCCTTAGCTTCGTTCTCTGCCTTTTTAAGGTTAGAAACCAGCTGTGTTAAAGGGGCTGGGGTATTCTGAGTCCACTAACCACATTCTGGTGGGTGATGCGAGCGAAAGCCTTTCACTGGTCCAGTGGCATTGGCGCTCACTTGCGTGTAGCAGCCGCCTGTCGATATGTCCAATAATAACCAGCATATTTTGATTTTATTCCCCTAACTTTTTTTATGTTTACCTTTTTGGTTTGTTTGTTTAACCTTTTATTTAAATTTTTGTCTACCTGACTCAAATTGATTTTTATTTCTTGTTATTATTATTTTATTTTTTGGCCTAATTGGCTGTCCCTCCACAACTGTTCTTTCCGTAAGTCATTATTTCCTATTTTCTGAAATGTATAATCAAAATATTAAACATTATTTCCCGTCAAGTTATTTTACCTTCTTTACCAAACTCCTTGATCTTATGTTCAGTAAGATAAAAATTTAAAAATAATTTTACTTTTCATTTCTCTTAGCATAAGTTACTAGTTTTTATCACGTTTATACTTTTTAAAATTTTAATTGAAATCTGCTTCTCTATGTTTCTTGTATCTTGAATTATATGTCAGTAATATTTTACATTCTTTTAATCATTCTCCCTTCACGTATATTATATCTAGGCAAGTCTCATTTCTCACCAAAATCTCCTGCACATTAGTTTTCCCTGTAAAGAAGTGTGTTCTAAATTTTTGTTTAGTTATAATCATTTCCCATCATTTTTTTTTTCAAATTTAGTACTAGGTGATATATTCTATGAAATCTTGTATTTCCCCAAATATCTCTCTTTTACCCTAGCAGAAAATGTTCTTTAGCTGAGTATGGAATTATTGGCTTGCAATCCTTTTTCTCAAATAGTCTCTGGGATATTGCTTTAAAATCAGATTGCATATTAGAATTAAGATCATTTGTAGAAATTCTAAATAGTATAATTCACTGATTTACTCAAAGATTCTAATATGTTTGCAGAGAGTTTTGACTCATTGCTACTGTTTTTTAAGACCCTCAGGTTATTCTAACGTGCAAATAGCTTTAAAACCATTGACTTAAAATAAGATCTATATTTATTTTCTTCAACTTTTAGCTTCCAGCTTTATAGAAAAGTTTTATTACAATCAATTTATGCTTTCTTTTTTTTTGCCTTTTATAGTGTGATATATTCTTTCTATTTGGAAACTATTTTTTTCTTGATCTGTATGCTCCAGGTCTTTTTCTAGATGTTTCTTTCCTGTCAATAATTTGGTTATGCCCTATTTATTTCTATTTATTTAAATCTTCTCCAACTCTGCATTCAGCCATAGCTAGCAATTTCATATTCATAATGGTTTAATTGTAGTACTTGCATAATAGTACTTATCCAATGTTACTTTAAATTAGCATCATTTTGGTGTCTCGTATTATATCCAATGAATTATAAAATATTTTCTAAGATACTGATTTTATAATTTTTTTTCTCTTTTTATCTTTTGCATGTAAATTTTCTCTTTCTAACTTTTGCATGTAAATTTTCAATATATTTTTATTCTGCATTAACACCTATGCAAAGACATAAGGGGGATATAGTGTGAAGCATAATATATTATTTACAAACTTCTCCAATAAATAAATACTGGACTGAAGCACTATTTTAGAACAGTTCACTAATGGACACCATTAATTTCAATACTAAAGTAGGACAAAGAGATTGAATTTGTTGAATTCAAAAGAGAATTCAATCAATCTTTCCTTTAGTATCTTTAGTATCTAATACATTTGGTTAAACAGGTACCTTACTCAAAATATTTT
This sequence comes from Plecturocebus donacophilus, assembly GCA_004027715.1. Taxonomy (NCBI): domain Eukaryota; kingdom Metazoa; phylum Chordata; class Mammalia; order Primates; family Pitheciidae; genus Plecturocebus; species Plecturocebus donacophilus. The sequence continues at coordinate 66,648 of PVKP010007049.1, forward strand.
ATATAAAGTGGTAATCACTTCAAGCTTCCTAAGTATTTTAAGAAATATAGTCACCATATTAGACTAATTTATTCTGAGTCCTTAAAAAAACTCAGGTGTCACTACTTTTTCAATTAACAGCAAAATACTCAGAGAACTCAATATATTATAATTACTCTATTTTAGGTATTCAAAAATTAAGATAATATATATTTAACAATTCTTATAGAGTGAATATATATTTAACAATTCTTATAGAGTTTCACTCTGGAGTGAAATTTTTCTTTTTTTTTTTTTGAAATGGAGTTTCACTCTGGAGTGAATATTCTATATGGAATCATTACATATATTAACATACACCATAACTTCTAAAATCAATTTTAGTAGGTCTGCGTTTGCTGGCATTTTATCTCTAAATTTGTAATTAGTATTTACATATCATTTTGTTAAAGATGTATAATAAAATTAAAAATATATAAATGTACAATATATACTATTATTTTATAGTTCTAGAGGGAAGGAGTTCAAAATCAGTTTCTCTTTGCTGAGATCATGGTGTCAATAGCACTATACTATTTTCAAAGACTCTGGAGAGAACTCATTTCTTGCCTCTCTGAGGTCCTTGTCTTTTGGCATTGCTTGATTTGTGGTTGCACCACTCTAATTATGCATCTGTGGTCACATTGCCTTCCCCCTGTCTATGTGTCAAATCCCCACTTCTTTCTATATGTAAAGGGACAGATGATTGTATTTAGGATCCACCTAGATAATTCCTCCATCTCAAAACTTAAATTTAGTCACATTTGGAAAGTCTTTTTTTGTAACATTCACAGGCTCCAGGAAGTAGTACATGAATATCTTTGTACGACCATTAATCTCCCTGCCACTCCGTTCCATTACTATTATAGTCTTAATTATCATGTCAGAGTACGTAAAGTATTTTACATTTATAGATGTTACAAATAAGCATGCTTTTATGACATCATATTAATTAATGTGGGAAAATTATTCCATTTAGATCGCTTTTTTAAAACATCTATAATTGAATCTTTAGCAGAGAATCCATTTTCTATGAGAAGAAAATCATCCTTCCAATCTGTATTCTAGAATACAAGGCAAGAATTTACATTTACTTAAGCAAATTTCATTTACTTGCTGCTTGCTAATTAAGGCTTAACACATAATCTTTCCTTTGCAAATAAAATATGACAGCTTTTGCTGTAACTACACCCCATCATCTATGAAGTTACTTCATGAGTTATATGGATATGTGAAAGGTAACAAATTTAACTATGATTTTTCTAAGTGTGTGCATATCATTCATATTAGTAAAGGTGAAGGCTAAACTGAGTTTTGTAATAAGTCAACTTGCAAGGTCTCAATATGGGATGAGTTAATATTTATGTCACGATACCATATAAGGCCATTGTGGATATTTAAAAGGTTATATGAAGAATGCTGAAATAAAAGTGAGTGCTTAAAATAGTTCCTGGTGAATATTAAGTCATATAAGTTCTAGCTAGTTGCAGCAGTAATATTAGTACTTGTAGCAGCAGCAGCAGTAGTAACTCCTAGCACCTTGAACTATGCAAAATTCCTGTGTCTTTTCCACTTATATAAAAAAAGGATCTTCTGCTTAGTGGTCCACCTCAGAGATAACTGCTTGTTTCAGATCAGAGGCTGTGATTGTGCATGACATGTTTGAAGAATGAGAGCATTTGCTGGGGCCCACTTTCCATTTTGAAGAGTTTTGCTTTCCTTTCTGAAGTCTTACTGTCCTTATGTGGTGCTCTTTAAATACCTGGACATTCTAAATACTTGATTTTATCTACATGGAGACTGTCTTTGTTTCTGTTGCTGTTGAAAGCAATCCTTTCTGTTTTTCTTCCAGGACACTTACTATCAATGAAATAATCATAGGGCACTACAAACTCTACTATTCAGTACCATCTTAAAAAAATGTCTAAAGGCACTCTGCTGCATGAATTAATGAGGCACTGGCTATAAGCTAGTAAGAATGTGTGTGTGTCTGTGTGTGTGCATGCACATGTGTGTGTGGGGTATGACTGCATACCCACACACACTCTTAAAAAATGGAAACTATTAATATCTTATTATAAAATATATAAAAATAGAAGATACTAATTTTAAATAAACATCATAAAGAAATTTCTTAACATTAAAATAAATTTAGTAGGTGATATATTTGTTCTCTGGGTAAAGAAAGAATACTTTTGATATTAGTTAAGAGACTACATGATTATAAAGAAGAAACAAACAACACAATCTAAAGCATAAGAAAACAGTGCACAAAATTTGATATACACATAGAGTTTAGAATTTTAAAGCACTAAAAACATCTTTGAACATAGTCATGGAGTCACCTTGTGTTGGTGTTTTTGCCAATGACATTATGATCAAGCAAAAGGAAACTTTCTAAGTAACAAAATCTCCATATGAAATGAAATCATCAATGTTTTCTAAAAGTTTCTTATTTACAAAAGAAAGGCAAATCAAAACTTAATTGGCTGATATAAGGATAAAGAATAAATGGCACTGCAACTGACGAATGACGGAAAAGATGGCTGTCATTCAGGGTGCATATTAAAATGAACAAGTTGTCAGTAAGAAGCAGTGATGCTACGATTGTTCCATCACAAAATAACACAAAATTAGCTCCTCATTGATTAACTGTTGCCTACAGTATAATGTCATAAAATGAATTCTTGAATAGCCTTAAAATCTATTTCTCACAAAGGCACTAACATATGTGTTCAGATGATGTTCCAAAGGGAAGATGTACAAGACTGTGGGATGTTCGATAGTTCTCTTTTGAAGATGAGTTCATTATATAATGAAAGATGAATATCCTTCACTTTTGAAAGCTTCAATCAAAAACCCTGCGTTTTAACTATAGTGTCATGTGGACTACCAGCAGGGATTGGATCTATGCTTTCCTCCATGCAACAATGATTGTCTCAATCAATCCTGCTTCACAGATGTTACATTGACTGATTTTGCAACAATTAGTTCCTATTGTAACTAATTTAATGTCTTCATTTAAAAATATTGTGTCAATTGTGTCTGATATTTGTCCTCATGAATAATAGAAATAATTTAATTACCCAGGGGTTCACAAAAAATGTTTTGCAGGAAAAATTATTTTGAAAATATTTGGAATCACTCTCCAGTTTCTATATGCCTTACCTCTCAGATTTCTGTGCATTCTATATTAATGTAGGATACATTTATTTTACTATGATGGAATGTAAAGCAACATAAGGGAGCCACTCATAAGTGAAAGAATGCCTTTCAAATCCAGATCTCCTTTGTTTATGTGAAAAAGATTTGCGCTTCTCCCTCCTCCAGACGGCCGCTGAAGACCAGCTACTGCTGCCGCGGCTCCCAGAGCTGTTGGAAGGAGCAAACAGCTTCTAGACGAAGCAGAAGCAGCGACTGAACCCGCCGCTCCCCGGAGAGTCCAGGGGTTCAAGGGCCTGGACCTCCTTGAGAAGGCTGCCGAAATGTTCAAGCAGCTCGACTTGTTCGGCCGAAGTGAAGACTTGGAAGAGATTGCTTCCACCGACCTGAAGTATCTGCTGGTGCCAGCGTTCCAGGGAGCCCTCACCATGAAGCAAGTGAACCCCAGCAAGCGTCGGGATCATTTGCAGCGGGCTCGAGAGCACTTTATAAACTACTAACTCAGGGCCGTTGCCATCACGCGGCAGAGTCTGAGCTGCCCAAAACCGAGGACAACTCAGCTGAAAATCACACTGCCGATTCCTCCGTGGCTTATCCTGGCCTCGTTGCTATGGCATCTCGAAGACAGGCTAACATAGATACAAGCCGAAGAAGGAGGTGGGGCACAGGTTGTCTACAATGAAGTCTGCTGTGGAAGCAGATTCGAGCAGATGATGAACGTGTTCGTGAATATTACCTTCTTCGCCTTCGGAGGTGGATTGCTATCAGCTTAGAAGAGATTGAGAGCATTGACCAGGAAATAAAGATCCTGAGAGAAAGAGACCCTTCAAGACAGGCATCAGCTTCTAACGCATCTCGCCTGGAGAGGCCTCCAATGAAACCCTCATTCTCACTCGGAACACGGCCCAAGCCAAAGTATTTGGAGCTGGTTATCCAAGTCTGGCAACTATGACGGTGAGTGACTGGTATGAGCAACATCGGAAATATGGAGCATTACCAGATGAGGGGATAGTCAAGGAAACACCAGAAGAAGAATTCAGAAAAGCAGCTCAGCAGCAGGAAAATCAAGAAAAAAAAGGAGGAAGACGATGATGAGCAAACATGTACCGAGCTCGGGAGTGGGATGACTGGAAGGACACCCGTCCTAGGGGCTGTGGCGACCGACAGAACCTGGGCTGGTCTTCCCACAACACCACAGGACTGCAGGGTGCACACCTCCCCCGCCAAGGAAAATCATGCAGTCCTCCCCTCCCTGGGCTCCCGCTTCAGCTATGTACAACAAAGGCAAAGATGCTGAATCTTGCTTTGCAGTCAATAAAGTGTCAAGTGATCAAGTGTGTATTTGTATCCTAGGTGATGTGAGCCAGCCGTCTTGTTTCAGCATCCTCATCCTCATCATGCTGTATTCTAATTTCTTAAGTAGAAAGAAAAGAGCGCTGGGAAATGGCTCTGTTGAATCAATAGCTGCCTAAATTCTCTGAAAAAAATAAAAGTCCCCTCTATTACATGAGCCTGTGCCAAAAAAAAGAAAAAGAAAAAGAAAAAGATTTGCTGCTAAAATAAAACAACAATGCTATTTATTTCTCTAATCCACAAATGAAATCATTAGAATTCTGTCGTTTGAGGGAGTTTTAAAAAACTGGAATCTGTGTACACAATTTCTTATATATTGGAGATTTGTGTACTATTTCTAGTTTATGACCATAGCTAACACTTTTTGCATACTTTTAATTTACAGATACTGTACTAAATCCTATATATGCATCTGGCCGCAAAGACCTCTGTAAGATTTGTTCTATTCTTATCTTCATTTCAAGATGAGACAGCTGAACCTTAGAAAGGTAAAGTATTTGGCCTACATCACAGGGCTCAAAAGTTATAAACTAGGAATCACTCTGACAGCAGAAGCCAAGAAGAGCTATTTTGTAAATACAGTGTTACTTTATTGCATTTCCAGGGAAGACTGTGACTTCCAGGGGCTATTCCTACTCACAAGCTGACTGCTGCAGGCTTGGCATTTTGCTCCTTTTCTTCTATTCTTTTCCTTACTAAGGGCATACATACCCACTTGCAGACTTTTGAAGAGATGCTTAAAGTCTTACATTAAACCAATGCACAAGATGTCACTGGAAAATTTTACTCTCATCAGTTTGTCCTAATGTAATAAGCCCAAATCCTGTAGGACATTAAATACTATAAACTATTTTTTTCACCTGAATAAAGTATAGGTAAATATATATTTAAAAAATATTTATTTTTCTATTTTGGTAAATAGAAATGGTGCGAAAATTAATTTATTCTTGTTTTTAAATACTATACTCAATTCCTCTTTGGGTTTAATGCCTATCAGTTGTTCCTATTAAATAACTTCATATCTTATTTTTATTTTATTTGAAATATTGACATATGTTCATGTATACCTATTGCTATTATTTCAGAATGCTTTTCAATATTTTAGCACCCCCGATAAAATTGTCTTGGTTTTGCTTATCTGTTATTTTTATTATCTGGAAAATTTTCTTATTTCACATTTAACTCATTTGTTTCTCATTTTAAGAAATTTCAAAAATATATAAAGGTTAAAACATAACAGTATAGTGATCACACATTTCCCTATCATTTGGCTTCATTTTATAAACATATAGTCATTTATCATGCATAATATTTATATGTGTATCTCTAAAGGAGACTTCTTTTACAATATATTTAGAATGATGTGATACTATTATTATGCATAATTTAAATAATTTTTTCATATGATTATTTCATTTTTTCAATATTTTTATTTATTTTGAAATACTGAGGTAAAATTTTAACTCTTACAGTAGCATCATTCTGGCATCTCTCCATCGCCAGTATTTATATAAAATTGTTTACCTGAAATTCTAAGCTGGAGAGATGTGTTGTGACGGTTCTTTTGCCTTCATAGTTCTAGATCTTGCTCTTCTCTTAGTTCCAAAAGCAATGTAAAAAAAAAAAAATATGGTCTTGTCTTAGTCTCCTTCTCTTCTCTTAGTTGTCTCTTCTCTTTTCCTTTTCTCTATTTTCCCATGGTGCTCAATCTGTTTTTAATAGTGTTTCCTCACTGTGAGGCTTTGTCCTGGTTAGAAATTTTAATTTCTTAAAGAAATTACAGGACCCAGTTTCCTCCAGTCTTAAAATATTTGCCATGAATCTCACAAATTGGAATGCTAAAGTTCTTCTATTCTCTACATTCTGTTGACCCATTGTTTTCCCCTACACAATTTCCAAAATGCATTTGTTGTTTATTTATTGGTGTTTCTGCTTTCACATTGATCAGATGTCCTTTGCTTCCCTCTGTTTTTCTCATACAGATTCTGATACTTCGTGGACCATAAAGCAGTGTTTTCTCTCTATCCACTTATATTTGTGGGTTCTTGGATATATATTTTCACCTGGTACTATTGTAAAAGTCACTGGATATCTGTGGTTTTATTAGGTTATATGCATTGACATCATTCTCCACCAATTTATTATTTCCCACTTACACTTGAATGATAGCTTAGCTGAGCATAAAATTTAAACTGTTAGATTTTGTTTGATTTGTTTGGTCTAAAGATTCTAAAGATATCTGTTACCTGGTGTCTGTTGTTGTTAGTAAAAATATGTAAACACTGTTTTTCTACTTTTATTTTTTTCAATATTTAAAAAATGAGATACAAAAAACGCACACAAAACTATTAACCAGCTTTATGCCATACTTAGAGTTTTATTTAAAAATTAACTAATATTTCTTTATTTAAAATTTTCACATGATGTAATATTTTTACTGTTTAAATAAATAATTTATGTTTTCTTCTGGATATACGATTTTGGGAATAAATTTTCGATATACCAGAAAGAAGTAAATGATGAGTTCTAAAATGCTTGAATTTAGATGTCAGGAGGCAAATTCTTACCTTTGCTATTAATTAAGTAGGTCATTTTGGAAGATTCACTTAATCATTATTTGTTAGTATATTATATCTTTCACAGGGGCTAGTAATGCATTATCCTTACCTTGAAGGAGGCTCAGAAAGACAATATTACTTTTTAAATATGTAAAGAGAAAAAAATAGCTCTATCAATTTGAACGTTATTTGAACATTCTCAATTTGTTAAATAAGATGAAAATTTTTATAACGTTTACCTGAAAATAAATAAATATCATAGTGTAATTATATGCATGCATAGACATATAAATTTTGAAATATAGCTTTTTCAATGCTAGATATATTTGAGGAGAAAAAAGAATACAATGTTTTGATTGTACATTATTTAACAATAGTATAATATAACTTCAAATATGTCTTGTATATTCCTATAAAAATAACATAAGAAGTAATTCTACAAGTGAAAAATATTGTATAGGATAAAATATAGAAAGTATATCATATTATTTAACATAATAAAGTAGAAGCAAGCATAGAAATAGGAGAATCATTATACTTATATTTTAAAATGTTTTATATTTTCCTAGTCATATTTTTGATGTACTCATAACAACCAATCATGTTTCCATTAATATGTAAGATAATACATGCCATTTGAAATTGCTTCAGAAACTATCACTGAAAGTTTCACTAAAATAAGAAATGTCTTAAAGTATAATCCTTTTATTTCTTATTTATCAACTGATTAATTTATTTACAATGCTAAGCTGAGAAATGATTTGACAGGTTCTTCTTTATTCATGCCATGGTGTTATATATTATCAATCATGTATGAGAAAGGCAATGATTCTTTTTTATTATGCTAATGATATAAAGTATACTTCAATAAAATAAAAAATTGATAATTTGTACTAAATCTCTTGCATTTAGTATTCCTTGTGACAAATAATTCAATAAACACATGGGATATGTCATTATGATCGCTTATGCTAACTAGAATAAAACAGAAATGTTCAATCTTTTGTTATTATCAAGTTTAACAGAAGAAAAACTTCATTAAGCTTTCAAGCTTTATCTTTGTAAGAGGATTTGTCATCTTATTTTCCTTTGCAATGAGTGTATGTTTCTACCCAACTTTGACCCACACTAAATACACATTCTCTTATGCTGGTTTCTGAAACATTTTGTATCCGAATTCAGAGTTTAATATGTTAGCTTCATTTTGGTTAATTGGAACATTATCTCCAAGTACACAGTGTTTTTAAGTAGTGAGAAAAAAACTGAAATAGAGAACAGGCCATTTTATACATTAATATGTACATTTTAAAGTGACTTGTTTCTAATGATAATACAGTTTATTTCTTATAAGGATACTTAATACTTAAGTATTGTAACTCAAAAAATAAACAGAATATGCTAAAAAATCTCAACGACATATAACCATATACTTTCATGTTTCTTTTATATGTTAGGTATAATAATTCACATCTATTGAGTAATTACCTAATATATTTATAACCAAAAACCAGTTTTATTGTTGATGTATAAAATGTTTCTTCTGGTGAACTTATATCTGAAAATAAGATTTCATTTTCTGTAGTAAAAGCTGTCCTAAGGTAAAGGATATTACATTTAAATGTTTTATGATCTTATATTCAAATAAAGTGCGCATGATCATATTTACATACAACACAAGCACAATAGCAAACCTATTATCTGTTACAAAGTCCATTTTTCATTACATACAATAATATGGAAAAGTTGCAAATAGAACTGAAACTTCACATCGGAACAGCTAAACACATTTACGTGAAAACTTGTTTATATTTTCCTCTCTGTTCAACAAAGTATCATCAGAGGACAATATGATGACTCTTGTTCAAATGCTATTTTCCAGGAGTTTTGTAGAAGCTGTTTTTAAAATGAGAGTTCTAATCTTTTGTTGCAAATAGATTCAGTGCTCACTCCATGCATAGACCTGCCTGAGGCATGCAGGAGAGGCCAGTTCTGCAACTCGAGGTGTCTTTGTGATAGAAGATATATCCTTTTTAATATATAAATATTTTATTACAGGTAGAAAAAAAAACCCAACACAGAAAAGTGAGACAAAGTGCTATGAAAATACAAAGGACAAAAAAGGTAGTTTTACCGTTGATAAAGGCTGGGAGTGGGAGGCATTCGAAAACTTGTTAAGTAGTTTTATTAATTTTTCTTTATCATTGCTAAGAAAATATAGTGCTTTTGCCAAATTTTACTTTTTATTTTCTGCCAGAGAAAACAGAATATTCATCAGGGAATTTTTGAAGTTAAATAATTCGCATTTTGAGTAAGATGGTTGACTAGAAGGTTCCAGCAATTGTCCTCCCACTCCCTCGGTGAGACCATATTGAACAACTATCCACACAAAAAGTACTTTCATAAGAACCATAATTCAGGAGAGCAATCACAGTATCTGGTTTTAACTTTATATTAAGGGAAAGGCACTGAAGATGTTAGGGAAGACAGTCTTGAATTGCCTACATTACAATCCTAAAGCGATTTGGTCAGGAGTGGCCACATGGCCATGGACAGCAAATATGTGAGCTTGGGAAAGGAACAGTGCAGTGGTTGTGGAACTTTGCCTTGGAACATACTGCTATCCTGTCACATAAGAAAGCAAACTCAAGAAGATCTCAGTCAGCATCCACAGAGGGAACATTTAGGCCAACTCTAGTCAAAAGAGAATTGTCCATCTCAGTGGTCAGAATCTGAGTTCCGGCAAGCCTTGCCACTGTGGGCTAAAGTGATCTGGAGTCCTAAATAAATGGAAAGGTTGTCTGTTGCCACAAGGACTGCAATTTCTGGGCAAGCCCTGGTGCTGTGCTGGTCTCAGAGCCAGTGACTTGGAGCACATGTAATATGATAACACAACAGCTGGGGTAGCCAGATGAGTGCTTGTGCTATCCCTCAGCCAACCCCAGGCAGCACAGCATGCAGCTCCAGGAGAGACTTCTTCCTTCCATTTAAGGAGAGGAGAGGGAGGAGGAAAGAGGACTTTGTCTTGCAACTTAGATACCAGTGCAGCCATCAGGCATAGTCCTAAAGCCCATGTTCTAGACTCTAGCTCCTGGATATTTCTAAACACACCGTGGCCTAGAAGGGAACTTGCTGCCCTAAAGGAAAGGACTGTGTCTTGGCAGAAGTTATTACCTGCTCACTAAAGAGCCTTGGCTTTTAAAAGTAAACAGTGGTAGCCAAGCAGTACGTAACGGTGGGTCTTGGGTGACACTCAGAGTCATGCTGAGTTTAGGTGTGACCCAACACCTTCCCAGCTGTGGTGACTAAATGGAGAGCCCCCTTGTGCTTGAGGAAAGAAGAGGGCAGAGTAAAGGAGACTCTGTCTTGCAGTTTGGGCACAAGCTTGAGATAGAGCAGGAAGCATGTTCCTGGAGTCTGTGATTGCAGGCTTTGGCTTCTGGATAGCATTTACAGGAATGCCGTCTTCTGCTTGGGAGAACCGTAAAACAGATATGGCTGTAATAACCAAAGACTTAGATCATAGAACTCAAGTTCCTTGTACCTGAGATTTGTATATGCTCTGAGCCAGAGGGGAGCCCATTACCCTGAAAAGAGAGAATCAGGATGGGTAGTATTCATCACAAACCGACCGAAGAGCCCTTAGGCCTTGGGTGAACATTGGCAGTAGCTAGGCAGTAGTTTTTGTGGGACTGGGGCAGAAGGGGCCACAAAGAGAGATTTGTCTGCTTGAGAAAATGGGAGGGATTCGTAGAGAGGACTTTGTCTTGTGGCTTGGGTGCCAGCTCAACCGCAATAGAATAGACCACCTAAACTTCCCAGCTCTAGGCCCTGGTTCCAAGATAGCATCTCTGAACCTGCCTGGCAGCAGGGGGACCTTGCCACACTGAAAGGAAGAACAAAAGCCTCGATGTACTTGCAACCTGAGTATAGAGCCCTTGGGCATTGGATGAACATAGGCGGTAGTCAGACATTGGTCACTACAGGCTTTTGGTGAGATCCAGTGCTGTGCTGGCTTTGGGTCTAACTCAGCACAGTCCCATTGATGCTGGCCACAGGAAAGTCAGTGTAGCATCCCTGCTTCCCCAGCTCCAGGCAGCTCAGAACAAAGAAAGAACTCCATTTCTTTGGCAGAAAGTAAGGGAAGAAAACAAGGGTCTCTGCCTGCTAATTAAGAAAATTCTTCCATATCTTATCCAAGACCACTTAGGAAATATCTCTATGACTCTACAAGAATTATAACATTACTGGGCTTGGGAGAGTCCTAAAGCAGATATGGCTGCAGTGACCAAAGACTTAGATCATAGAACTCAAATCCCTTTGAATACCTGGAAAGCCTTCCTAAGAAGGATGGGTACAAACATGCCCAGACTGTTAAGACTACAGTAAATACATAACTCTTTGAAGTCTAGAGACCTATAAACATCCAGAATCGTTAAGATCATCCAGGAAAAGATGACCTTACCAAAAAATATATATATTTAAATATATGAATTAAAATACATACACAAAATTTAAAAATATACATAATGTGTGTATTTTATGTATATATGTATAACCAAAAGAAGATTTGGCAAAGACTAAGAACAATTGTTTGTGAAAAATATAAAATTGGCAAAGTTTCCCAAACCTGTAGAAAAATATTTTATTCATAATAATAATGATTATCAATGCTGACTTTAGATATAGTTTTTATCTTGTAAATTTGTAAATGAGGACTGAATTCTATCTTGCTTAGATGATAGCTGTGCTACTGAACATGTTAGACCAATAAGCAGCAGCAGCTAGCAATGCAAAATCTCAGATCTCACGTTCCTCCTGAATTAGAACTTGTATTTTAATTTCAAGGTGACTCACATGCACAATCAAGTTAGAGAAGCATGAAACTATGCAATGGCAGAACAGATACTATTGGCCTCTTTTGAAAGAAAGCAATTTTTTTAAGTTTTTATATTACATAAATGTCTTACTATATGCCAAAAATTTTAAGTGGATTATTCTCTCATGTATTTAACTTGGAAAATTTTAACAAATCACAATATATGTATATATGTGTGTGTGTGTGTGTGTGTGTATATATATATATATATATATATAGGCAGTGTGTGTACACATATATATGTATACATACAATTATATATGTATGTGTATGTGCAACAAATATATGTGTGTGCAAAATACATAAACATATATAATGATACTTGTACACTGTATTATATATAATATAGAATATATATAATATTTTGCATATCTGATATGTAATTAATGTGTTTTTATATAGGGCAAGTCACATATGTGTATAAATAGAAAAAAATGTTACCGGGTTTTTATTGATCTTAATAGAATGAGATGGGTAAATCAGCTTCAGGATGGCTGAGAGGCATCAGGTATTCACTGCATCCACAAAGAAGAACCAATATAACAAGCAGGTAGCTACACCTCGAATAGAGCATCTATGAGAGAACGCAGCATTTTGATAGAGAAATGACAGAAAACGGCCAGGCACGGTGGCTCACGCCTATAATCCCAGCACTTTGGGAGGCCAAGGCCGGCGGA
>PVKP010007050.1:0-79282 GCA_004027715.1 Plecturocebus donacophilus
TAATGAGCATCGTAGCTGCTGCTTTTTTTTTTTTTTTTGAGACAGAGTCTCTCACTGCCGCCCAGGCTGGAGGGCAGTAAGTAGATTTTGGCTCACTGCAGTCTCCACCTCCCAGATTCAAGCGATTCTCCTGCCTCAGCCTCCCAAGTAGCTGGGACTACAGACGTAAGCCACCAGGCCCAGCTAATTTTTGTACTTTTCAGTAGAAACAAGGTTTCATCATATTGGACAGGCTGGTCTCAAACTCCTGACCTCCTGATCCGCCCACCTTGGCCTCCTTAAGTGCTGGGATTACAGGTGTGAGCCATTGTGCCCAGCCTGAGGGGCTATTCTTTGGGTTACAGTGATGAGATGAAATAAAGCTCTAGGAACTAATATCACACTCCATATTATAAGATACTTCCTGCAAAGCACTTCCCCCGTCCACAGGATTTCTTACCGTATATACCGCCAGCAAAGCCAACTGGTTATAGGGGCGCCCATTCTTGGGAGCAATGTGCTGGGCTTTCAGGTACCAACTAGAACAGAAAAACAGTAAGAAAATGCTAGTTTCAGGTTAGCTTTTTCCCAATTCACCCGGATAGCCCTAATACTTAAGACATAAGGTAGAATGTTAGATGTAACATGATGATGGAGTGGTGATGCATGACTACAGGGACCTACTGGGACACCTGCAGAATGTCCACATGAGAGGCGGCTTGCGGGGCCTATTGCTCTTACTAAGGCTTTGCTGACAGCGCGTGGAGAAGAGTAGTAACGAAGTGGAGGTCAAGTACCTGCGTGCTTTCCCGTAGTTGGCTGTATCACTGGCTTGCTCCCGGTACCTGGCAATATCTCCTTGGCATATCATACACCGCTGGGCACTGATCAAGGCATATTTTACCTTCAGAAAAAACAATCAGTTAGTAGACAAGGCAAGAAACACTAACTTCAACCCTCAAAGGACAGGGATGGGGTGAAAATGACAACAGAGCACTGATAAGGCACTAGCAGTCCTCAACAAAGTATAAAGTTTTCAGCCTAAGCAAAAAATGACCAAAAAATAATCAGCAGTGTGATACAAAATTTACCGAGAAAACACAGTGGGAGAAGGGAGAGAGTGTGATTCTAGAGTCCCAGGCAAATGAAAGAAAACATTTTGATGTGAGTAGTCAGGAGACCTGATTCTATGGAAATGTTTGATCACAAGAAAGTCTTTGGGTACTCTGGGACTCAGTTTCTTCATCTGAATATAAAAATGACTACTCTATAGGGTAACTGGAAGAAATATATATTTTATAAACTATAAAGAGATATACTAATATTACGAAAATTGTTTACACTGTTTTTTCCCTTCAATAATTTTTTTTTAGACAGAGTCTCACTCTGCGCCCAGGCTGGAGTACAGTGGCGTGATCTTGGCTCAGGACAATCTCTGCCTCCTGAGTTCAAACAATTTTCGTGTCTCAGCCTCCTGAGTAGCTGGGACAACAGGCATGAACCACCATGCCTGGCTAATTTTTGTATTTTTAGTAAAGACAGGGTTTTGCCATGCTACCCAGGCTGGCCTCAAACTCATGGCCTCAAGTGATCTGCCTGCCTCAGCCTCCCCAAATGCTGGGATTAAAGGCGTGACACATCACACCCAGCCTCTCTGTTCTTTTTCTACCATCATTATAGTCTTTCTTTAAACTGTTAATATCACTGCATTGTATCACTGCATTACATTACTTGCCTAAAACAAGGAATTACCCTTTATCAAACATTAATAATATGCCACACACTGTGCAGTACTATATGTTTTCTCACTGATAGGCTTGGCATCTGTCACTCAGAAAACAGAGTAAACCAATAACAAGACATGTGCCCACCAAAGTATCTCCCTAAGGAACACCACTTCACAGCATATTATATAATTCCACTCCACTCCACACAAAACAAATTAACATATCACTGAATAAAGAACAAAGCTTCATCGAGAAGGAGATACTAACCCCTCAGGAAAGCACACTCACTAGTGAAATAGCTACTGCACATCAACCTCCCACCTAGCACATAACTCAAATTTGTATTTCAGCAAAGTTATATATCACTACACATCATATACCCTTTAAGTCCTAACTATTCCACAAATTCTTTCCATGAATGAACACCCCCAAAGGTGTTAAGAATCCTCAGTATTTAACTGATAAAACACAAAGAGAACTGATTATGCCGCCATACTACATCTGCTTTGTCATCTTGGTAAAAGAAAACAAAAACAAAACCAGTTCTTTCAAAGGCTTTGCATCATCTTCCGCATGAAGTCCTGGATGATCGCACCTCTGCTTACCTCATCAGCACCATCCTCCCCGTCACTCTCTGTACCTCAGTCAGATCAGACTCCTCAGTTCCCCTAACACGTCATGCTGTTTTCCACTTCAGGGCCTTTAAGTATATTGTCCTCGGCCACGTGCGGTGGCTCACACCTGTAATCTCAGCAGTTTAGGAGGCCGAGGCTGGCAGATCACCTGAGGTCAGGAGTTCGAGAACATGGAGAAACCCCATCTCTACTAAAACTACAAAAATGAGCCAGGTATGGTGGCACATGCCTGTAATCCCAGCCACTCGGGAGGCTGAGACAGGAGAATCACTTGAACCCAGGAGGCGGAGGTTGCAGTGAGCCAAGATCAGGCCATTGCACTTTAGCCTAGGCAGCAAGAGCAAAACTCCATCTCAAAAAAAAAAAAAAGTATATTGTCCTTGTCCTCTTCCCCTAAAATGCTCCTCTTCCTACATCTTCACATACACCTTCACCTGGCTGATGTTTTAGGTCTTCAGCCGTAGTTTAACTACAAATTTCTCAGTCTCCCATGAGTCTCTAAAATTAGGTTAACTCTTTATAGTATACACCTCCAATGTCCTTTGCAAAAGTCACTGCATTGGCAATAACTCATCCAACATCTGCACTCACCCCCAATCAAACGCTAAACTCCAAGAAACAGGAGCACGTTTTTTTTCTTGATCTGCACTGAACTGCCTCTGCCTAAAATGCCACCCAGCATGTACGAGGAACTCAGTAAACACCTTTTTTTTCTGAGCTAGAGTTTCACTCTTGCCCAGGCTAGAGTGCAATAACATAGTCTTGGCTCACTGCAACCATCGTTGAGTTTAAGCAATTCTCCTGCCTCAGCCTCATGAGTAGCTGGGACTACAGGCGTGTACCACCACCCCCTGATAATTTTTGTATTTTTAGTAGAGACAGAGTTTCACCATACTGGACAGTCAAAAACACCTGTCAATTAGTAAGAAAACTTGTATGTAGTAATTCATCAGAAAGAGTAAAAAGGGAAGAGGAAGCCTCTGCTTCATACATCACACTGCTTTCTCTAATGAATCTCTAACCTCTTCCTAAATATGCTCAACTTTCCCAACTTAAAACAAAAACTGGCCGGGCACGGTGGCTCATGCCTGTAATTCCAGCACTTTGAGAGGCCAAGGCGGGTGGATCACCTAACGTCAGGACTTTGAGACCAGCCTGGCCAACATGGTGAAACCCCACCTCCACTAAAAATACAAAATTTAGCTGGGCATGGTGGTGGGTGTTTGTTAATCCCAGCTACTCGGGAGGCTGAGGCACGAGTATCACTTCAACCTGGGAGGTAGAGGTTTTAGTGAGCTGAGATCGTCCTGGGAGGGACAGGTTGCAGTGAGCTGAGATCATGCCACTGCACTCCAGCCTGGGTGACAAAGTGAGATTCAGTCTTTAAAAAAAAAGCAAAACTTGGCTGGGCGTGGTGGCTCATGCCTGTAATCCCAGCACTTTAAGAGGCCGAGGCATCAGGTCACTTGAGTCCAGGAATTTGAAGCCAGCCTGAAGCCAGCCCGGCCGATGTAGTAAAACCCCATCTCTACTAAAAATACAAAAATTAGCTGGGTGTGGTGGTGTGCACCTGCAATCTCCAGGTACTCTGGAGACTGAGGCAGAATCACTTGAACCCAAGAGGTGGAGGCTGCAGTGAGTGAAGATTGCACCACTTTACTCCAGCCTGGGTGACAGAGCGAGACCCTGTCTCAAAAACAAATAAACAAACTGGCAGGGCACAATGGCTCACGCCTGTAACACCAGCACTTTGGAAGGCTGAAGTGGGTGGATCACAAGGTCAGGAGTTCGAGACCAGCCTAGGCAACATGGTAAAGCCCGGTCTCTACTAGAAATACAAAAAATTAGCCAGGCATGGTGGCGCACACCTGCAATACCAGCTACTAGGGAGGTTGAGGCAGTTCAAGTTCAAAATTGCTTGAACCCAGGAGGCAGAGGCAGCAGTCAGCCGAGATCGTGCCATTGTGCTCCAGCCTGGGCAACAGAACAAGACTCCATCTCAAGAAAAAAAAACAACTAAAAGCAAAGAACAAAAAACCTTTTCTAAGAATCCTATATTCTTTTAGCTGTCTTCCCTGACAGCCTTCACAGCCAAGATGCTTGAAAGAATGGTCTATATTCTCCCTCATAGTCTCTACTGCTTTACCTATCTTCACTATAATCTGGCTTCCAGTCTCTCCAACTAAATTAACTCTTGATAACTTCATCCAATCCGATGGCCACTTTTTAGTAAACTTAACATTTGACAACTCCAGCGCACTTGACAATTTTACCTGCCCCCACCTTGAAATTTAATTCCCCTCTCCGGCCAATATTCCCAGTATCCTAGCTTTTGCTTCAACTACCATCTATATCATGATGACTCATGAATCTGTATCACCAGCCTGGCTTTCTCCTGAGCTCCAGACAGACCAGAATACTCATTCGTTCCTTTTCAAGTTCCTGCTACACACACTTCCACCGAAGCATATCCAAACCTGAACCAAGCTCTTCCTCTGCAGCCACTCCCCTGGACAACCAGCTGGGAGATGATTCAGACTCTTCATGCCTCCAATCTCATCCCTCACACCAAATCAGTCAACAATTCCATTCTATTTCCTTTACGTATTTCCAATCTGTCTTCTCTTTCCTATCTCCATGACCTCTATCACAGTTCAGACCTACAACCTGACTCCTCTATCTCCACTCTTGTACAACTCCCTTCCGAACTCACCAATTTGCCCAAGTGACTGGTTCTAAGGCAAATCTATCTTATCCATTTACTAAGAAATCAATTAATGGTTCCCCAGTGCTTTCAGAATGAAGTCCAAACTCTTTGGCATAGCATATAAGAGTTTATGACCTAGTCCCTTCCCACTTCATCAGCTTTTCCACCTACAACAGCCCCACTCCACACTACAAACATCAGCATACTGACCTTCCTGCATTTTCCCAACAATGCCCAGTTCTCTTTTGCTGGACCCTCTATCCAAACTGCCCCTCCCACCTTCAAACTCCTAACGTTTCAAGACTCAGCTTGACAATCTCCGAGAAGCCTTCCTTGGCCCCACCAGGCTAAGTTAGATTCACTTCTCTCTATCCCCCTTCAACACTCTATACTAGGGGTCCCCAACCCCCAGGTCGCAGACTGGTACCAGTCTCTGGCCTGAGCAATGGGTAAGCGAGCATTACCACCTGAACTCTACCTCCTGTTAGATCAGCGGTGGTGGTAGATTCCTACCGGGGCGCAAACCCTATTGTGAAGTGCGCATGCAAGGGACCTAGGTTGTGCACTCCTCATGAGAGTCTAATGCCCCCACATCCCCAACCATGGAAAAACTCTTTTCCACGAAACCAGTCCCTGGTGCCAAAAAGACCAAGGACTTGCCGGGCCTGGTGGCTCACGCCTGTAATCCCAGCACTCTGGGGAGGCTGAGGCGGTGGATTACCTGAGGTCAGAAGTTTGAGACCAGCCTGGCCAACATGATGAAACCCTGTCTCTACAAAAAATACAAAAATTAGCTGGGCATGGTGGTGGGCACCTATAATCCCAGCTACTTGGGAGGCTGACACAGGAGAATTGCTTGAACCTGGGAGGCAGAGGTTGAAGGTAGCAGTGAGCCGAGATCATACCATTGCACTCCAGCCTGGGTGACAAGAATGAAACTCCACCTCAAAAAAGAAAAAAAGAAAAAAAAAGAAAGAAAAAAGGCTGAGACCACTGCTATATACCATTACCATAGTATATATAACATTACAATTGTTAGTTTAATCTATCTGTCCCTGCACTGAACTGTACCTTTCATTCTTTTATCCTCAACACCCAGTACAACGTCTAGCACGGAACTAACACTAGATAAATGCTTGCTAAAAGAATGAAAATTTAAGATAAATGAAAAAAAAAAGAAAGAAAAAAGAAAAGAAAAAAGAGACTAAAAAAAGAAAATAAAATTAAAAAAAGAAAGAAAGAAAATTTAAGATAAATAAAGAAGGGCGCTTACTGTCTTGCGTAATGGCTTGCTGCGAATGGCAAGACCATCCATGTAGTCTTCCAGTTTGAACTTGTAAGTAACCTGCAGCTTCTGAAGCAAACTATCGAAGAAGTCACTACCCTATAAAAAGAAAAAAAGAAATGGCTGAATCAACCTATTCTGATCCAATCTATCTACCAAAAACCTGGGCAGACGACCTTTTCACAGTTCTGCTAATGTTCAGACATCCTATGAAAAGGGAGGCACGGGCCGGGCATGGTGGCTCACGCCTGTAATCCCAGCACTTTGGGAGGCCAAGACAGGCAGATCAGGAGGTCAGGAGATCAAGACCACCCTGGCCAACATGGTAAAAGCCCGTCTCTACTAAAAATACAAAAAGAATTAGCTGGGTGTGGTGGCGCATGCCTGTAATCCCAGCTACTCAGGAGGCTGAGGCAGAAGAATTGCTTGAACCCAGGAGGTGGAGATAGTAGTGAGCTGAGATTGCGCCACTGCACTACAGCCTGGGCGACGGTTCAAGACTCTGTCTCAAAAGAAAAGAAAAGAAAAAATGGAGGCATGCACAATATTTAGTGGCCACCAATTTGCACACAAGACAAATTCACAGTATAAGCCTCCATGGTTTTCAAGATATGAGCACATGAGGACACACACATACTCTCTCCCCACACAAAGACATACATACACATTCTCATTCTCTTTTAGGCCAAGGCATTCAGAAAGCTTTCAACCTCAAAACTCCAACTGTCAGTAATTTATGATTCCAAGGAGACAACTGGAGTAGGACAGGCTCAGAATACAGGAAAAGAGCATGGTTTCTGTCGATGTTCTGTTCTAAAACATAGTATTTTAGGTAGTAAAAATCCACCATAACTACAGAATGCTGAAGCTTTTATCCTGAGGACAAAAAGATGACAGTTTACCTCATCCAAGAGCTCCAAAAGTCTGTTCCGAATCTGTTCTGGGTTCTCAACATTCGGATCCTTGACAAGCTGCCTGAACTTCTCAATTACCTGATAGAAAGCATTCTTCCACAGGATCTGATCCACATTCTGAGTATCAGAGAACTCGATATCTAACAGAATACAGCGTTCATACAGCTGCAGCAGTTCAGCTCTGGAATTAAATACATGCAACTTCTAATTCCAAATACACCACAGGAAAAGCTAGACCCAAGTTTTGAGATTCCTGCAAATTAACCACCTTCCTTGGCAGGAAATAAAAAATGTGATCAGGTATACTACTCACTCTGGTTTCCACTCTGCAGAGCAGAATGTCATTCTAAAGATAGTTGTGTCTAGGAAAATAGTTTTTCCCCATATGCCTTCACCTAAATTTAACAACTGAAGTTAAGATCTTCACTGCAAGTCATATGTTGTTCATTTCTCGGCATTCTAGAAAGTCTTTTTCCATTTCAAGGTTCTATGATCCCTTACAGATAATTTTTTCTTAAAGAAAAAGCAGGATGCATAATCATTTCTAAGACTAGACACAAAACCTCTGTTCTGTTTCCAAATGCCCTTCCCTTACAAAGTCAAAGTGAGACCATACCCGGCGGCTCAGCTAAAAAGTTTCTACCTTCCTCAGCCACAGGAGTCTATACACCTCCAGCTTATCTCCATTTCCCTCTAGCCAGAATAGGACACATCATACCTGAGTTGTGCCATCTTCTCCAGGCCCTCTGGACTGATGCGGTCCCTGGAGAGCAGGTTACTGAGCTGTAGCTCCTGGTTATCGGCCACCCGGAGGAGCCTGTGCAGCTCCTGCTGCTGCATATTCCTCATGTGCTGCTCTACCTCCTCAGGACTCATGGTGCCGGCAGGAAGAGGGCTACACACATACTGTCCTGACGGAGTCGGGTAGCCCGGGAAATAAGGCCCTGGGTACACACCATTTGTAGGGCCCACTGGGTACTGTAGAGGGTTATAGCCCGCATAGGGATACTGGGAGGCAGGGCCTGGTGTCCGCGGGTAATAATAGGGGTTGTCAGAGTTTTGAAATTTATAGTAAGATGCTTGAGCCTGGCGTGAGTCACCCCAAGATGTAGGGCTGACTTCATCATCAGTGTCCAAGAAATGCAGCTGGGGCGTCTGAGTCTTTAGAGCAGGTTTCTGATCAGGATTATTTGGGTCCCATAATCGGCGTGTGGTGCCTCCACGGCCCCAACTCCGAGGACCCTTACTACCAGACCCAAACAAAAGCCGAGGTCCCAAAGGTGCGGACTCTGGAGAACTTGCTGAATTGACAGACAGGGTGGTATGGGCAGGCAGAATCAGAATGCCACGACCACGACCCCGAAGTTCCTGTTTCAGGTTTTTGGACTCCTGCTTCTCAGAGCCTTTGCCCCCGCTGCTCAAGCCTTTGTCAGGGTTTCCTCTATCCATATCATCCCTGGCTGGCCTCACCATGGGAGACTCTTTGTTCATGGTTTCTGCATCAAAAGTGACATGAAGAGTGCCTCGATTTTCTTTACCATTGCTTTTCTGCTCACCCTCCCCGCGGCCAGACCAGTTTCTTTCTAAATGTTTCTTCCTTTCTGAACTTCTCCTGGGTCCTAATCCATCAGGCTCAACAATTCTGTCCTCATCTAAGGAATCGGTTGAGGATACAGATACTTGCTTCTTCAGGCGTGGCCTCTCCTTGGTCCTATCCTGTCGGCGGCGGCGACATCCACTATCAGTGAGGCCAGCTCCGTCATTGCTGTTGTTGCTACCAGCTGAGCTGGTACTGCAAGTGCGGTAGCGATTCCTTCGTTTGTCTGAGCGGGAGTAGCGCTTTGCAGAACCTGGCTTCCCCTGGGCCGGATCATCATCGTTCGTTTTCTTCATCCCCTCCCCTTTTTCAATCCTCTTTCCTTTTTCTCCCTTTGCAGTCCTTACTCTGTCACCACCTGGGCTCCTTTCTGTCTCGGCCCTGTCTGGTTTATTCACACCTTCCTCTTTCACAACATTTCCCCTACACTCATCTTCCTCCACTCTCAGTTGTTCTACCTGGTTGAGGATTTCTTCCTCCTCCGCCCGACTGGCTGATTCTTTGCTAACAGTCTGCAAACGCCGTCCAGGCTGATAGATCTGCAGGTCCGGTTTCTTGGTTCTTCTGATAATTTTTAGACTACGACCCTCTTGTCCAGCAGTCCTAGGAAAGGATTCCTGTCCCCGATTATTTTCTGGGTCTATAGGACCATTCTGCTGTTGGTTGTTCAGTTCCTTGCAGACATCTTTAATGGGTTGTGTACCACTTCCAACAGCAGAGGAATCTCGGTCATTAACAATTTCATCCTTGAATTCTTCACTCCCAAAGGCTTCCTTGATTTTGGGCTTATTCCTTAGCCGAGAAAGACCAGGTTTATAGATTTCCAGATCTGGACGCCTATTATCTTTGCGCTGCCTGGGCTCCTTTAATTCCTTCATGTTTTCTGTTATGTTGGGGAGAGAGTTGGGGAGGGAAAGGTAGAAGATAAGAATAAAGAAGGAAGGTGGGGAAAGATTGTCATTCTGGTTAAGCAACAAAAAAAGTCAAGAATTACACATCCACATGCTAATATTAGTAGGCAAGGAAGGACATTTCTGTAGAAGCAGAAATTCTGCGTTTACAATACTTGTTCAACGATTGACAAGGCTAAGAACCTAACTGTGTTGGGGCTACCTACACTTAGATGAAGAAAAAGGGGGAACCCATCTCCCTATGTGTTACCCAAGTCATATTCAGAAATCCAAGACCCCAAACTACCTACCTCATCACTGTCGGAACTAAAGATCTCTAACCTTTTCAGCATTAGACTGTTCTCTGTCTAGAGCGCCTGTGAATACACCTCAGCCTTTTCTTCTGCCTCTAACTTTTTCCTTGGTGGCTAAGTTCTTTTAACGTAACAGTAGGGAAGAAAAAATAAGGTGAAAAAGGAGGGTATTATAACAATCATTAGTCCTGGACATCTCTCGAGAACAAAATTGCAACTCTAGTCTTCAAACTTCACCAGGACAATTCTCTTCTTCAGGACACCAATTAACAAATAACACATCTGCTGTTGAAGCAAACAGTCAGCAGTTCCTTTCACATTTTTCAACTTCACTCATACTCACCAACAGCAGCTCGCAGAGTCACCCCAAGGAAATACTGCTCAGACTATCATATTAGAATACTGAGACTAACTGCTACTGTGATGATGGAATTATAAGAAAAAAGTTCCATAAGGGAACTTTCCCTGGATGCGGAAGAAAAGATTGTGACACATTCTCAAAATCTCAAGAACGGGGCACTCAAAAATAATAATAATACAGGACTTTAGAAACCACTCTCTGAGCTCCATAAACTTACTAAACAACAAACATATAAGCAAGTATTTGGTTTTTAAAAAGTATCTGTTACCACTATCAAAAGTAACCACTAAAGATTTCCGTGGAAAACTGACAGAATTAGTGAGAATATTATCAAGTACACAAATAGAATGCTATATAAATTACTAGTATAAGCCCGGGTGCGGTGGCTCACGCCTGTAATCCCAACACTTAGGGAGGCCAAGGTGGGCAGATTATGAGGTCAGGAGTTCGAGACCAGCCTGGCCAACAGAGTGAAACCCCATCTCTACTAAAAATTAAAAAATTAGCCGGGCATGGTGGCATGCACCTGTAGTCCCAGCTACTCGGGAGGCTGAGGCAGGAGAATTGCTTGAAATTGGGAGGCAGGGGTTACAGAGAGACGAGATCAAGCCACTGCACTCCAGCCTGGGCAGCAGAGTCAAGACTCTGTCTCAAAATAAATAAAATAAAATCCTAGTATAGGCCAGGTTTAGCGGCTCACACCCATAATCCCAGCCCTTTAGGCTGAGGCAGGAGGATTGCTTGAGGCCAGGAATTCTAGATCAGCCTGGGCAACATGGCAAAACCCGGTCTCTGTAAAATATACAAAAAATAGTCAGGTGTGGTGGCGCAGGCCTGTAATTCCAACTACTCAGAAGGCTGGGGTGGGAGGAGCGCTTGAGCCCGGAAAGTGGAGGCTACTAGTGAGCTGAGACCCCTCCACCACACTCCAGCCTGGAAGACAGAGTGAGATCCTGTCTCAAAAAAATTAATAATAAAAAGTTTTTAATCCTAGTATTGTTCTCTAAATATGAATGCTAACGAGCCCATACAGTAACAAAGCGGAGAAAAAAGAGACTGAGATTTAAGACAGTGTTTCACTATTTTCAGAAATTTAAAAGACAGCTTCATCAAGTATGAACAAAGATAAACCAGTTTAACCCAAGAATAGCTCACCCTCGGCAGTTTTTAACTTGGAGGAGGGCAGGTGAGATGGAGAGAGCTATAACTACTACTTTCTAGAGCCGCGAGAAAAAATAGCCTTCACAATCCAATTCTGTTAACCAACGAAAACCAATTCCACAGACGGGCAGCAAACCTAGAGAAGGCACCGGTCACAGCTACCATTCTACACAACTCTACTGCCTAACGCAGGGGTGGTGAGACTAGAATCTTTCTCACTTTCCTGATGTGGCTGAAGGCTTGAAATTAGCTTGCTAATTGAGCAAATCTGCTCTAATAAAAACTGCTCGCACACATGCCAGGGCCAAACCCGAGGAGTCTAGTGGTCCCGGATCCCTCCAGCGGCGCAGCTTTCGGAAGCCTGTCTTGGGGGCAAAAGTTCAGCAAGGAAGTCGCAAGCTGCTGAACCTTTCTCCCCAATTCCTCCTCTCCGACGCTCAGGCGGTGGCCGAGGCCGGCCCGAGGAAGGCGGCCTGGAGGACCCTACGCCCGGGGCCTCCACCCGACCCCGCTCCTTTCCGCGTCTCCCGACGCCTGAGAACCGGCGGGCGGGTCTGGGAGCGCTGGGGCAAAGGGGAACAGTCACCTTCGCGGCGAGAAAGAGGGTGGAGGCAGGAATTCGGGCCAGGCTCTCCCGGAGCGCGCCAGGAGTGGCGGAGCTCGACCCAGCACCGACCCGCGGGCGAGACGAGGTAGCGAGGGTCCGCCGCGGCCCCGGCCCCCTATGCTGGGGGAAGGGGCGGGGGCTCCAGAGCCGCGGGCCGAGCGGGGAGGAGGCAAGAAGAGGAGGAGAGGGAGGCGGGGCAGGCAGGCCCGGCCCAGGAGCTGGGCGGCGCGACTCACCTCTGCTCCCGGCCTGCGGGGCCAGAGTAGCCAGGATCCCGCGCAGCTCCGACGCGGAGATCCGCACACGCTCCAGCCCTTCCGCCATCTTCGCGGCTGCTGCTACCGCTGCAGCTACTCCGCCACCGCCGCGCGCAGCCAGGAAACCACCACAGGCGGGCGACGCGCGCGGTCGCCCACCTCCCAGCCTGTCCCCGCCCCCTGCCGCCTTCCCTTTCCGAACGACGGTGGCCGCGCTGGGAGGAAAAGCACCAGACACCAGTTCCAGAGGGGCGGGGCCGGAGCGCGAGCCTGGGCGGGGCAGGCGGGCGCTGCGCGTGCGCAGAGGTGCGGCCCGGGAGGCGCGCGGAGGCTGGAGCTGGAGGCTCGGCGCCCGTGAGCGGAGGTGAGACGAGGCGCGGTGGTGCCAGGCCAGGCGGGCGTTCGAGGCGGTAGCTGCCATTGCTGTTGTCGTGGCCACCGAGGACACTGGTGCTAATCGGGGACCCGGGTTGACAGAGACACCCCACAGCCTGGGCTCCTCTGATCGCCGTAGGCCAAGCGCTCCCGCCACAGGCCCGGGACTAGCGCCGCGGGCCATTACTTGGGACCTTGAAGTTGTGCTAAGACTAGTTATTACTATTCCCATTTCTTTTTATTATTTTTTTGTGAGGCGGAGTCTGGCTCTGTCGCATAGGCTGGAGTGCAGTGGCGCGATCTCGTCTCACTGCAGCCTCCGCCTCCCAGGTTCAAGCGATTAACCCGCCTCAGCCTCGCTACTATCCCCATTTCTAAGATTAGGACACTGAATCCCAGAGAATGGAAGTAAATCGCCCAGGGTGACGCCTTGGATAAGAACCTACCAGAGCCTTTTTCATTACAGCAAGCCACCTCCCCAAACCCCCTGGCTTTTTTTTTTTTTTTTTTTTTTTGAGACAAAGCCTCACTCTGTCGCCTGGGCTGGAGTGCAGTGGTGTGATCTTGGGGTCACTGCAGCCTCGGCCTCCTGCTTTCAAGCAATTCTCCTGCCTCGGCCTCCCAAGTAGCTGGGACTACAGGTGCGCGCCACCACACCCAGCTAACTTTTGTATTTTTAGAAGAGACGGTATTTCACCAGTCTGGTCTCTATCTCTAAACCTTGTGATCCGCCTGCCTTGGCCTCCCAAAGTGCTGGGATTACAGGCGGGAGCCACCGCCTCCGACCCCGCCCCCTGGCTGTTAAAAAATAGATACGGTATGGTTGGAATCGTGTGGAAGGAAGTACATCAGGAGGTATCGAAGTCCATTTGGGACCTGTAATCCCGGCGACTCAGGAGGCTGAGAAGGGCGGATCGCTTGAACCCGGGAAGCGGAGGCTGCAGTAAACCGAGATCATGCCACCGCACTCCAGCCTGGGCGACAGAGCGCGACTCCGCCAAAAAAAAAAAAAAAAAAAAAAAAAAGTCCATTTGGGAGTTTCTGTGTCACTATAGATTCTTGAAAAAAATTACTTCTCTGTATCTCAGGTTGACTTTTTAATTTCCCATCTTTAAAATGTAACTAGACCTGAAGACTGGTACTTGGACCTTTTTTGGGAGAGCTGTGCAAAGGTGAAACTCCCTTCCCCAAGGCTGCCTGCCTCTACCTGTTGCTCCTCCACAGCCCCGCAGGCCTTTAGACCTCACCCATCACGGGATAGTTACCAATTATTCCTTAGTCTGAGCTGAAAGGATTGCAGCAAGCTCTGACAGAACTCGTTCAGTTCCTTTCTCGTGACACCAGGTTAAGCATAAGGAGAAAGTCATTATGTGGGTGAAAAGATTCAACAGTTCAGAAGAGGAACGATTTGAGTGGTCAAAGCAAATGAAAACCTTTGCCACCAGATTTGAGAGAAATAGGAAAAAGTGTTAAAAAAAATAATCTGTTTTCACATTGAAATTTGAGAGGTCATTGCATGATTTTTTTAAGATGGAAAAATAATGGAAAACAAGAAAACTTTCTTAGGACAAATGGCACTGCCAATTTAATGCAGCAGTATCAGTGAACTGCAGATTAGATATGCCAGAAGTTAAATCAGTTCAAGATTTCCCAGAACTTAGAGGGAAAAGGTAATAGATAAAAACTGAGACACAAAGATGGGAGACATGGAGAATGGGTTCAAAAAATTAATAATTAGGGGCCGGGCGCGGTGGCTCATGCCTGTAATCCCAGCACTTTGGGAGGCCAAGGCGGGCAGATCAGGAGGTCAGGAGATCAAGACCATCCTGGCTAACACTGTGAAACCCCACCTCTACTTAAAAATATACAAAAAATTAGCTGGGTGTGGTGGCACCCGCCTGTGGTCCCAGCTACTCGGGAGGCTGAGGCAGGAGAATCGCTTGGACCCAGGAGGTGGAGGTCACGGTGAGCCGAGATTGTGCCACTGCACTACAGCCTGTGTGACTTCATCTCAAAAAAATAATAATAATCAAATATGAGTTCCAGAAGGGGATAAGAGCTGACTGCAGAAAAGCAATAATCAAATAGTAGAAGAAAATTTACTAAGTTGGTGGAAATTTTCGAATTCTCAGATTTAAAGGATTCATTAAATACTAGGTAAAAAGAAATGAAAAGCAACCATATTAGGCCTGTATCACAATGAAAGCTGCTGAGTTGTTTGTTTTTTGTTTTTGTTTTTGTTTTTGTTTTTTGAGTTGGAGTTTTGCTCTTACTGCCCAGGCTGGAGTGCAATGGCAGGATCTTGGCTCACTACAACCTCTGTCTCCCGGGTTCAAGCAATTCTCCTGCCTCAGCCTCCCAAGTAGCTGGGATTACAGGCACCCACCACCATGCCCGGCTAATTTTTTGTATTTTTAGTAGAGATGGGGTTTCACCATATTGACCAGGCTAGTCTTGAACTCCTGACCTCAGGTGTTACACCCACCTCAACCTCCTAAAGTGCTGGGATTATAGGCAAGAGCCACCGCGCTCAGCCCTGAATTCAATTTCTAAAAGAAATAATTGTACAGGTCACATTTACTGAGCACAAAGTAATAAAACTAAAAATAAATAGCCACAAATTACGCCAAAAAATTCTAACAATTTGGAATTTTTTTAAAAAACACCAATTTTTCCCATGTGCATGTTCAAAGAATAAGCAGAAAAAAAAAAAAAAAAACAATTTTAGGCAGGCCTGATGACTCACTCCTGTAATCCCAGCACTTTGGGAGGCTGAGGCAGATGGATCACTTGAAGTCAGGAGTTCAAGACCAACCTGGCCAACATGGTAAAACCCTGTCTCTACTAAAGATACAAAAACTAAAGCCAGGCATGGTGGCTCACGCCTGTAATCCCAACACTTTGGGAGGCTGAGACAGGCAGATTACAAGGTCAGAAGATAGAGACCATCCTGGCTAACGCGGTGAAATCCCATCTCTACTAAATACAAAAAATTAGCCGGGCATGCTGGCATGAACCCTTAGTCCCAGCTACTTGGGAGGCTGAGGCAGGAGAATTGCTCAAACCCAGGAGGCAAGGTTGCATTGAGCCGAGTTCGCGCCCACTGCACTCCAGCCTGGGCAACAGAGTGAGACTCTGTCTCAAAAAAAAAAAAAAATACAAAAACTAGCTGGGCGTGGTGGCAGGTACCTTTAATCCCAGCTACTGCAGAGGCTGAGGCAGAAGAATCGCTTGAACCCAGGAGGCGGAGGCTGCAGTGAGCCAAGATTGTGCCACTGCACTCCAGCCTGGGTAACAGATATAGACTCTGTCTCAAAAACAAAACAAAAACACCAATTTTAAATAATTAATGGGTCAAAAAAGAAAACAAGACTAACATCTTGGATTATTTAGAAATTAAGATAATGAACATATTGTGTAATGGAATCCATGCTATTAAAGCAGTACTCAGAGGAAAAGCATATAAGTAGCCTTATATGGTTTTATTTTTTTTTAAGTGAAAATTAGTAAACTAAGCATTCAACAAAAATAGAAGACAAAGGAAAATGGCAGAATAAACAAAATCAGAAATAATTAAGGGAAAAAGAACTGTAAATAAATTGAAGAGCTCATTCAGAAATAAAAGACACTAATATATACACATTTCTGGCAAAAAAAAAATAATTGTTAAAAAAGGGACATTTTCTTGGATGTCTCATAAACAATTCAGACTTAGCTAACCAAATCTGATTTTCCTGTCAAATACTTATTTCTTCGCCTGTTTTAAATCTCAACAAATGGTACCACCATTTAAATCAAAACCCAGGAGTTACTCTTTTTAAAAAAAATTTTTGGCCAGGCATGGTAGCTCACACCTCTAATCCCAGCACTTTGGGAGGCTGAGGCAGGTGGATCACATGAGGTCGAGAGTTCGAGACCAGCCTGACCAACATGGTGAAATCCCGTCTCTACTAAGTACAAAAAATTAGCCAGGCATACTGGCGCAAGCCTGTAATCCCAGCTACTTGGGAGGCTAAGGCAGTAGAATCGCTTGAACTCGGGGGGGCGGAGTTTGCAGTGAGCCAAGATGGCACCATTGCACTCCAGCCTGGGCAACGAGAGCAAAACTCCATCTCAAAAAAAAAAAAAAAAAAATGTTGCAGAGGCAGGGTCTCCCTGTGTTCTCCAGGCTGGTCTCGAGTTCCTTGCCTTTGCCAATCTTCCCACCTTGGACTCTCAAAGTGTTGGGATTACAGGTGTGGGCCACCATGCCTGGCCCAGGAGCTATTCCTCACACCTCTCTCCTCCATTCAATCCACTATCAGGATATGTCTCTTCGTTCTTATAATGAACATGTATGGACTTATCTCCCCAGCATTCTCCCCTTTATTTTCACTTGGAAAATGCCCCTTACTTCCACTCAGAAGTACTTTTTCTTTGTTTTCTTTCCTCTATCACTCCTTTATTTTGCTATTTTCCCCTCAGGTGCAGATAATTGAGCCAGTCATGCTCATTTATTCACACTGTCATTAACAAGGCATTTCTCATTTTATCTTTTTTCTCTTCATTCTGGTTCCCACTCATGTTCCTTCTCTCCCTCCTTAGGTAGTCAGTCTCATGTGTTAGCTATCTGTCTTTGAATATACATGTATCTTTGAATAATATATAGTGTTGTTTTATGTATGTATGTCTTTTAAATGTACCTAATTGATATTGTATTGATCTCATTCTCTTTTTCATGTTTATGTAAGTACTTCTGACTACTGCATACCGTTGTCTTAAATGACCTCATACCCTGGCCACTGGTCCTGGGCCAAGATGGGCCAGAGTCCTTACCCAGAATTTTTTGAACTGAAACTGAGAAAGAAAATTCCCCTCCAGTGTGGAAACCATGAAATGTAAAATATACACGCTGTCAGCAGCTGTGTGCCAGGGTTCCACATAGAACCAACTGGTCTGCAGTGAAAAAGAAACCGACGTGCAGAGGTGAGAGACTAAGAGTCTGGGAAGCTCTCACATCCCTGGTTCCAGTTGTTTCTGACACTCCATATTCCTGCCCTTACCATGGTTTGTCAACTCTTCATGGATTCCATGAGCTAGTAAATCTCAGCACCTTGATCTTCTGCCTTCTAAGGTAGTTCGGATTGAAGTTTTCTCTCTTGCAACTAAGAGGACTATTTACAACCTCCAAAATATATCTTGTTTTTGATAGCGGGTTTTTTGTTTTCTGGGTTTTTTTGTTATTTTTGAGAGACAGGGTCTACATCTAGGAATGGAATTGCTAGCTCATAGGATGATTCTGTGTTCAATTTTTGAGGAAGCACCGTACTGTTTACAGTAGAACTATCACTACAGGCGCCCGCCACCACACATGGCTAATTTTTGTATGTTTGGTAGAGACAGGGTTTCACCATGTTGACCAGGCTGGTCTTCAACTCCTGAGTTCAAGCAATCTGCCCATCTCAGCCACCTAAAGTGCTGGTATTATAGGTGTGAGCCACTGCACCCTGCCAAGGGGGCTTAATTGACATTTATTTGTAAAAATATTGAGTCTTCAGGCCTGGCATGGTTTTTTGGGGGCTTTAAAAAAAATTTTTTACGTCTCACTGTCACCCAGGCTGTAGTGCAATGGCACAATCATGGCTCACTGCAACTTTCGCCTCCCAGGTTCAAGTGATTTTTCTGCCTCAGCCTCCCAAGTAGCTGGGACTACCGGTGCATGCCACCACTCCCGGCTTTTTTTTTTTTTTGAGATGGAGTCTTGATCTGTCACCCAGACTGCAGTGCAGTGACACAATCTCGGCTCACTGCAACCTCTGCCTACCAGGTTCAAGTGGTCCTCCTACCTCAGCCTCCCAAGTAGCTGGAACTACAAACATGTGCCACCACACCCGGCTAATTTTTGTATTTTTAGTAGAGACAGGATTTCACCATATTGGCCAGGCTGGTCTTGAACTCCTGAGCTCAAGCAATCCACTCACCTCAGCCACCTAAATTGCTGGGATTACAGGCGTGAGCCACGGCACCCAGCAATTTTTGTTTTTTTTAATGGAGATGAGATTTCACCATGTTAGTCAGTCTGGTCTCAAACTCCTGACCTCAAGTGATCCACTTTGTTTGGCCTCCAAAAGTGCTGGAATTACAGGCACGAGCCACCACACCCACACAACAGTTTTTGAGAGACAGGGTCTTGCTCTCTCAGTGGTACAATCATAACTCACTGCAGCCTTGAACTCCTGAGTTTTAGTAATCCTCCTGCCACCATGCCCAGCCAAGGGGGCATATTTGACATTAAAAAAAATATTGAGTCTTCAGGCCTGGCATGGCGGCTCAAGCCCATAATCCCAGCACTTCGGGAGGCTGAAGCAGGTGGATCACTTGAGCTCAGGAGGTCCAGACCAGCCTGGACAACATGGCAAAACCTTCTCTCTACAAAAAAATACAGAAATTAGCCAGGCATGGTGACACGATGCACCTGTGGTCCTAGCTACTCCGGAGGCTGAGGTGAGAGGATTGCTTGAGCCTGGGAGGCAGAGGTTGCAGTAAGCTGAGATCATGCCAATGCATTCCAGCCTGGACAACAGAGTGAGACCCTGTCTCGATAAATAAATAATGCCCCCAATTCATTTATACATCTTTACAGTGGAATTTCTGGCAACCTTGATAAAGGAATTCTAAAGTTCACTTGGAAGAACTGAGGTGTGAGAAAAGCCAATGAATTTTAGAAAGAGTAATCAAGGGAGAATGTATTAATATAGTGTGTAATAGGAAAAGGAGGCCAGGCGCGGTGGCTCACACCTGTAATCCCAGCACTTTGGGGAGCCGAGGCGGATGGATCACAAGGTCAGGAGGTCAAGACCAGCCTGGCTAAGATGGTGAAACCCTGTCTCTACTAAAAGAAAAATACAAAAATTAGTGGGGTGTGGTAGCACACAACTGTAGTCCCAGCTACTCGGGAGGCTGAGGCAGGAGAATTGCTTGAATCCGGGTGGCGGAGGTTGCAATGAGCCGAAATTGCACCATTGCACTCCAGACTGGGCGACAGAGTGAGGAGACCCCATCTCAAAAAAAAAAAAAAAAAAAAGGGAAAAAGAATTGGCAGTCTGGCTAATGAAACAAAATACAATAGCCCAAGCATTCATAGAAATTTAATTTTTGATAAATGTAGCATTTCAGAGGAAAATGATTCCATCAGTAAATGGTGTGTAAAGATTAAGAAGGCTGGGTGTGGTGGCTCACACTTGTAATCTAAGCACTTTGCAGGGCCGAGGCAGGAGGATCACTTGAGCTCAGGACTTTGAGACCAGCCTGGGCAACACAGCAAGACGTCCACCCTACTAAAATAGAAATTTTTAAAATTAGCCAGGTATGGTGGTACACACTCATAGTTCCAGCTACTTGAGAGGCTGAGGTGGGAAAATCACTTGAGCCCAAGAGTTTGAGGCTGTAGTGAGCCACAAAAGAGCTACTGTATGCCAGCCTGAACAACAGAGTGAGACCTTGTCTCAGAAAAAAAATGTTCAATCACTGGTAATTAATGTCAATTAAAACTACCAGCCATCATTAAATTGACGTAAAAATGAAACAGCAAGGATGAAGGACATAGGCATTCCGCTGAGACTGCTGCAGGGAGTGCAAGTTGATGTAAGATAGGACCCTGCTGGAGACCTGTTTGGCAGTGATTATCAACTGTCTTAGCAGTGTGCATGCCTTTTGATACAAAATACCATTTGGTGGAATCTAACCTAAGGACTCACAAAAGTACACAAAAATCTTGCAACAAGGCTATTTATTACATCATTATATTATAGCCAACAACAACAGGAAATCCAAATGTTCATTTGAGTTATGTAAAATTAAAATTATGATTTTTTTCTTTTTTAAGAGACAGGGTCTGGCTTACGTTGCCCACACCACAGTACTACAGTGGCTATTCATAGGCACGATCATAACACACTCCCGAGCTCAAGCAAGCCTCCTGCCTCAGCCTCCCAAGTAGCTGGGACTACCAGCATGTGTCACTGCACCCAGCTAAATTATCGCATTTTTGTAAAAGAAGTACTATTAAGTCATTTTAAAAGTTGGATAAATGGGTTGAGAGTGGTGGCTCATGCCTGTAATCTCAGCACTTTAAGAGGCTGAGGCCGGTGGATCATGAGGTCAGGAGTTCAAGACCAGCCTGGTCAAGATAGTAAAACCCCATCTCTACTAAAAAAAATGCAAAAATTAGCCAGGCGTGGTGGTATGCACCTATAATCCCAGCAACTTGGGAGGCTGAGGCAGAGAATTGCTTGAACCTGGGAGGCAGAGGTTGTAATGAGCTACTATCATGCCACTGCACTCCTGCCTGGGTGACAGAGCAGGACTCTGTCTTAAAGAGTACTTATTGGCTGGGCACGGTGGCTCACGCCTGTAATCCTAGCACTCTGGGAGGCCGAGGTGGGTGGATCACCTGAGGTCAGGAGTTCATGACCAGCCTGGCCAACATGGTGAAACCCCATCTTTAAAAAAAAAAAGAGTACTTATTGATAAGATTGATATTCATATTATTGTCTGACAAAAACAAGTTACCAAACCTATCAAAAAGTTTTGTCTGCATATGTATTTGGGCCTGGAAAGGTAAGCCACTAGATAGCAACTGTCTTTAGGTACAAAGGTTTAGTGGCTATTTTTATGTTCTTTTTGTGTCTCTGTATTTTCAGATTAACTTCTTTTTTTTTTGAGATTGAGTCTCGCTCTGTCACCAGGCTGGAGTGTAGTTGCAAGATCTCAGCTCACTGCAACCTCTGCTTCCTGGATTCAAGCAATTCACCTGCCTCAGCCTCCTAAGTAGCTGGGACTACAGGTGCGCATCACCACGCCCAGCTAATTTTTGTATTTTTAGTAGAGATGGGGTTTCTCTCTAATGTTGGCCAGGATGGTCTCATCTCTTGTCCTTGTGACCCGCCTGCCATGGCCTCCTAAAGTGCTGGGATTACAGGCTTGGGTCACTGCACCCAGCTATTGACTTGGTTTTCTAATGAACATAGATTATTTTGTAATAAGGAAAAATAGAGAAACTTCATATTTAACTGCTACAATAAACAGTGGGAAGTGGAAGGTTAATGTAGTTATTGAAAATTATCATTGTGCGGGGCACGGTGGCTCACGCCTGTAATCCCAGCTCTTTGGGAGGCTGAGGCGGGCGGATCACCTGAGTTCGAGACCAGCCTGACCAGTATAGTGAAACCTCATCTTTAAAAAGAAAAAAAAAAAATGTTTTTAATAAAAAATTTAAAAAAAAGAAAAATAATTAAAAATAAAAAAAGAAAATTATAATTGTGAAAATTGTCAAGAAACTGAGCCAAATGTAGGAATAAACAAAATGTTTGCTTTAACTGTTATGTAATATATACAATGTATACAGAAAATGTAGGAGCTGGGCATGGTGGCTCACACCTGTAACCCCAGCACTTTGGGAGGCTAAGGTGGGCGGATCACCTGAGGTCAGGAGTTGGGAGACTAGCTGGACCAACATGGAGAAACCCTGTCTCTACTAAAAATACAAAATAGCCAGGTGTGCTGGTGTATGCCTATAATCCCAGCTACTCAGGAGGCTGAGGCAGGAGAATCACTTGAACCTAGGAGGCAGAGGTTGTGGTGAGCCGCGATCTCCCCATTGCACTCCAGCCTGGGCAACAAGAGCAAAAATCCATCTCAAAAAAAAAAAAAGAAAGAAAGAAATGCAAAAGGAAATACGGAAAATGAATATAGTCGTATAAATGGAAAAGTCTAGCTAATTTTTTTCTTTATCAAATAATTTGTTTTTATTAAAAATTAAATATTAAAATGTATAAATTAAAAATTTATATAAAAATGGAATCCAATTCATTCAAGTAGCTTCACAACAATGATTAAAAGAAAGGTGGAGGCCAGATGGGTGGTATGGGTGGGGCGCAGGCTTTCGCCTTCCATGATCACCATCAGTCGCTTCCCTCAAAGCTTCACCAGGAAAACTTCGTTCAGCTTCAAGTCAAATCCCTTCTATAAGGAAGTTCTGGCACTCCAGTAATGGAGAGTTTCCGCTTAACACCACAGACCCCAGGTCTATTCTATGTTATGCATTTTCAAAATCTCTCCAATAAACATACTGTCTTAGACTTTGCTTTCACCCCTTTCTTATTTCTGGGTTTCAGAACCATGTGTGCTCAGTACTGCATCTCCCTGGCTGATGTTGAAAAGGCTCATAGCAACATTCGAGATGCTATCCACCTCACACCAGTGCTAACAAGCTCCATTTTGAATCAAGTAACAGGGCGCAATCTTTTCTTCAAATGTGAACTCTTCCAGAAAACAGGATCTTTTAAGGTAACAATCCTTTTTCTCAGTGTATCATGTATGTTTTCAAACCCCTTTACATATCAGCTTGATTCTCCTGACAACCCAGTGAGACAGGCAGAAGTAAATTAACGCCTTCATACAGTTTGAAAAAAGGTTACAGAAATTTTCCTTTTAAGTCCTTGTTTTACCTAGCATCATAATAGTGTTGATAGCCACTTTCACACAATCATAAAATCCTTGTAATTACGATCATATATATAACTTATTATCCAAGTAATCTTTATGTGTAACATGTATATGTGTGTCTATATATAATACATACATAAAATACAGTCATGTGCCATGTAACAGTTCAGTCGACAGACCACCTATATGATAGTGGTCTCTGGTCCCATAAGGCTACAATACCCCACTTGTGCTGTATATTTCTGAGATCAGATACACAAATACTTCTTATTGTGTTGTAACTGCCTACAGTTATTCAGTTCGGTAACATGCTATACAGGGTTTGTAGCCCAGGAGCAATAGGCTGTAACAGCTGGATTTGTATAAGTACACCTTATGATACATGTTCAATGATGAAATTGCCAAATCATGCCTTTCTCAGAACATATCCCCATCCTTAAGCAAAGCATGCCTGTATTATATATGCCATAACTTACGGTCCAAACTGAGACATCATTTATTATCCAAACTAGGACATGTTTGAGACTGAAAGAAGCAACTTGAAATGTCTAAACTGAGACAACTGAACTGTTGCAGGCAAACTGGAACGTGTATATGACCCAAGTTTAAGCATTCCCTGTATCAACTTGCCACACATGGACACATTATGACGATAAAAGATCTGAGCCTGGCCAGGTGCGGTGGTTCACACCTGTAATCCCAGCACTTTGGGAGGCTGAGGCAGGTGGATCACGAGGTCAGGAGGTCAAGACCAGCCTGGCTAACATAGTGAAACCCATCTCTACTAAAAATACAAAAATTAGCCAGGTGTGGTGGTGGGCACCTATAGTCCCAGCTACTTGGGAGGCTGAGGCAGGAGAATTGTATGAACCCCAGAGGCGGAGGCTGCAGTGAGCTGAGATCACGCCACTGCACTCCAGCCTGGGTGACACAGGGAGACTCTGTCTCAAAAAAAAAAAAAAAAAAAAAAAATCTAAGCCTGGGCAACATGACAAGACCCTCTCTACAAAAAGTACAAATATATATATAAATAAGCCTGGTGTGGTGGTTATGTGCCTGTAGTCCCCGCTGCTCTGGAGGCTGAGGTGGGAGGATTGCACTGAGCTTGGGAGGTTGAGGCCACAGTGAGCTCATACGGCAACAGCAAGATCTTGTCTCAAAAAAAAAAAAAAAAAAGGCCTGGCGCAATAGTTTATGCCTATAATCCTAGCACTTTGGGAGGCTGAGCTGTGCAGATTGTCTGAGGCTCAGGAGTTTGAGACTAGCCTGGGCAACGTGGTAAACCTCATCTCTCCTAAAATACAAAAAAAAATTAGCCCAGTGTGGTGGTGCGCATCTGCAGTCCCAGCTAATTGGGAGGCAGAAGTTGCAGTGAGCTGAGATCATGCCACTGCACTCCAGCCTGGACAACAGAGCAAGACAAGACCGTCAAAAAAAATTTTTTTTACATAACCAGTCAGGGCACAGTGTCTCATGCCTATAATCCCAGCACTTTGCCAGGCGGAAGAGGAGGTTCACTTGAGCCCAGGAGTTCATGACTAGCCTCAACAACATGGCAAAACCACGTCTCTACTAAAAATACAAACATTAGCTGGGCGTGGTGATGCATGTCTGTAATCCCAGCTACTCAAGAGGCTGAGACAGGAGAATCGCTTAAACCCAGGAAGTGGAGGTTGCAGTGGGCCAAGATGGCTCCCCTGCACTTCAGCCTGAGTAACGGAGTGAAATCTGTCTCAAAAAAATAAAAAATAAAAGATCTAAAGGTAGCTAAATCCTCATATAAGATCTTTTTCTACGAAATGTCAGTACCTTTATAGTGCACAAAGATAGACTTCCATGTGTTAACTTGTTATCAGAATCTTCTTACCATTAGTTGAGCTTTAAGATCCTTTCAGGTAAAAGTCTGAAAAGTTGCATTTAACACTGTGCCTGGCAGGTATTCTGGTAGCTTTGGGACTTCAAGAGTCTACCTTTTACCCCACCCAGTAACTGAGAGCTTTTATTTGAAGGAAAAAAAAAAAAAAAAAAAGGCCCTGTAATCCCAGCACTTTGGGAGGCCGAGGCAGGTGGATGACCTGAGACCAGCCTAGCCAGCATGGTGAAACCCCATCTCTACTAAAAATACAAAATTATCACGCCTGTAATCCCAGCACTTTGGGAGGCTGAGGCAGGTGAATCACCTGAGGTCAGGAATTCAAGACCAGATTGACCAACATGGTGAAATCGTCTCTACTAAAAATATAAAATGAGCTGGGTGTGGTGGTGGGCACCTACAATCCCAGCTACTTGGGAGGCTGAGGCAGGAGAATTGTTTGAATCTGGAAGATGGAGGTTGCAATGAGCCATGATTACACCATTGTACTCCAGTGTGGGCAATACAGCAAGACTCCATCTCCACAATAAATAAATAAATAAACCAGGCATGGTGGCA
This sequence comes from Plecturocebus donacophilus, assembly GCA_004027715.1. Lineage (NCBI taxonomy): Eukaryota > Metazoa > Chordata > Mammalia > Primates > Pitheciidae > Plecturocebus > Plecturocebus donacophilus. Next base: position 25,726 of record PVKP010007050.1, read on the forward strand.
GATGCTTATAATCCCAGCTATTCTGCAGGCTGAGGCAGGAGAATCACTTGAACCCGGCCTGGGGTGAGGAGGCGGAGGTTGCAGTGAGCAGAGATCACATCACTGCACTCCAGCCTGGGTGACAGAGACTCCGTCTCAATAAAAATAAATAAAGTTGCACATGAAATATTTAGGAGGTAAATCGATAAGATTTAGTGACAGATTGGATGTGCATGTTAAAGACAGAAAATCTAGAAAAGCTCCTTGCTTTTCGAAAAAATGTTTTAATCAAACATGTGAATTCCCCTTCCCTCTTTTTCAGATTCGTGGTGCTCTTAATGCCATCAGAAGCTTGGTTCCTGATGCTTTAGAAGGGAAGCCCAAAGCTGTTGTTACTCACAGCAGTGGAAACCATGGCCAGGCTCTCACCTACGCTGCCAAACTGGAAGGTACTTGATCTCTCAAGGTACTGGGTAGATCATCAGAAAGAAGTGGAAAAGTACCCTTCATTTCAGGGAGAGTGATGATAGCTGTGGGAAGTAACTTTCCAAAGAAATCTCTATCTGTCTGCAAGCAGTATGAATGTAAGTTTCTTTCTTTTTTTTTTTTTTTTTTTTTTTTGAAGACAAGAGTCTTGCTGTGTTGCCCAGGCTGGAGTGCGGTGGCGTGATCTCAGCTCACTGCAACCTCCACCTTCCGGGTTCAAGCAATTCTCCTGCCTCAGCCTCCTGAGTAGCTGGGACTACAGGTGCGCACCACCACGCCTGTCTAATTTTTCTGTTTTACAAATACAAAACAATAAATTCACCATGTTGCCCAGGCTGGTCTGGAACTCCTGGGTTCAGGCAATCCACCCACCTCAGCCTCCCAAAGTCCCAGGATTATAGACACCTGGCCAAACTGAAGTTTCTATTCTAAATTCTCCTGACTTGTAGTAACCAAACATGTTTTCCCCTCCCAGGGATTCCTGCTTATATTGTGGTGCCCCAGACAGCTCCAGATTGTAAAAAGCTGGCAATACAAGCCTATGGAGCGTCAATTGTATACTGTGAACCTAGTGATGAGGTAAGGAGAGCAGTGTTTGGTACCACCTTAATAGCGTTCATTTGACCAGCTGCTCTTTTGCCTTACCGGCTGCTCCTTCTCAGTCTCCTGTGTTGTTTCCTCTTCACTTCTGCTAGCATGCTCAACCTTTTCTCCATCTACACTCAGATGATCTCATCAGTCTCACTGCTTAAGTGATTACCTATGGTCTATCAACTCCAACTCCAACCTTTCTCCCCTGAACACCAGACTTTTATATCCAACAGCTAACTAACTTTCCCACCTGATGTCTTTTTTTTTTTTTTTTTTTTTTTTTTTTTGAGATGGAGTCTTGCAGTCACCAGGCTGGAGTGCAGTGGCAGCCATCGAAGCTCACTGCAACCTCCGCCTCCCAGGTTCAAGCGATTCTCCTGCCTCAGCCTCCTGAGTAGCTGGGACTACAGGTGCATGCCACCACGCCCGGCTAATTTTTGGGTTTTCAGTAGAGACAGGGTTTCACCATGTTGGCCAGGATGGTCTCAGTCTGCTGACCTCATGATCCACCCACATCAACCTCCCAGAGTGCTGGGACTACAGGTGTAAGTGACTGTCCCTGACCCCACTTCATCTCAAATTACATCTAAAATCAAACTCCTGATCATACTTTCCTATATTCCTTCTCTTCCAGTCTTCCTCATCTTAGTAAATAGCAACTTTTATTCTATTTTTTTTCTGAAAATTTTTTTTCTTTTTCTTTTTTTGTTAGAGATAAGGTATTCCTATGTTGTGGGATCTTCTTGTCTCAGCCTCTTGAGTAGCTAGGACTATAAGTGCATGCCACCACACCTAACTAATTCCTTTATTTTTTGTAGATAATGTCTCATTGTTGCCCAGGCTGGTCTCAAACTCCTGGGCTGAAGCGATCCTCCCACCTTGGCCTCTCAAAATGCTGGGATCACAGGCATGACCCATTGCACACAGCCAGGATCATCTTTGATAACCCTCTCACACCCCATATTCAAATCTCAATCCTGCTTTCAACATATTTCCATAACCCAACTACTTCTGTGTCTACCATTGCCACCCTGATTCAAACCAACACCAATTCTCATCTAGATTCAGTAGCCTAACTGGTCTCTCTGCATCTAACCTTGCCCCACTACAGGCTTTTTTGAGCAACCAGAGCTCCCCATTAAATAAAGTCAGAACTTGTCTCTTCCAAGTCAAAATCCGATAATCATTTCCCATCTCATACCCCGTGGAAAGCAGAGTTCTTGCAATCATCTAAGCCCTGGATGAACTCAAACATTCCTAACTTTTTGACATCATCTTATTTGAGACAGGGCTGTCCGGCCCAGGCTGGAGTACAGTAGTTGGATCTCAGTTCACTGCAGCCTCCATCTCTTGGGTTCAAGAGATACTCACGCCTCAGCCACCGGAGTAGCTGGGATTACAGGCACATGCCACCATGCCCGGCTAATTTTTTTATTTTCAGTAGAGACGGGGTTTCGCTGTGTTGGCCAGGCTGGTCTTGAACTCCTGACCCAAAGTGAGCCACCGACCTTGGCCTCCCAGAGTGCTGGGATTATAGGCATGAGGCACCACGCCCAGCCTTGACCTCATCTTCTATTATTTCTCTCGTCCACTCTGTGCCAGCTATATCAGCCTTTTAGCTTTTCCTCAGAAAGGCCAAGCACTCCTACTTTGTCATCTTTGCACTGTTACCCGCTCCCTGAAATATTCTGGGTATCCACAGCACTTGTTCAGATCTTGTAAAATGTCACTTTACTAGAGGCTCTTCCTGGCTACCCTATATGAAATAAATTCCTTCATTTTATTCCATAGCACTTAGATATACCATATATTTACCTCACCCATCTCCACCATATAAAATACAACCCCCTTGAGGGCAGGAATATTTTATTAACGTATCTCTAGTGCCTGAACAAAATCTGAAAAAAGTAGGATGGTCAATAAAATTTTGAATGACCAAATGGAACTTGTTGGGGACTCTATTAAATGCAATCCAGTAAGCTACATAATGTACTTTCAGTCCAGAGAAAATGTTGCACAAAGAGTTACAGAGCAAACAGAAGGCATCATGGTACATCCCAACCAGGAGCCTGCAGTGATAGCCGGACAAGGGACAATCGCCCTAGAAGTCCTGAACCAGGTAAAACAGCCGAGTTCTTCCTGCTTGGCTACTGGTAAAGCTGCTGGGCTATATTCAGTTATTTTTTGTGTACACATTAAATATAAAACTGCTTACTAATAGGCCTATTGACAGTTTCGGTTCTTTTCACGAAAGGTTCCTTTGGTGGATGCACTGGTGGTACCTGTAGGTGGAGGAGGAATGGTTGCTGGAATAGCAATTACAATTAAGGTGAGCAGCTTCTGGAGGAGTCCCTGCTTCAAGCAGAGGATTTATTTTACACCATAAATGTTTTGTATGCATGTGCTCAACATTCCGCACACATTACCATTCCTTCTCCTTATTCCTTTAGCACTGAAGATGAAGGCCCTTCTCTGCCTCCCTACTCTATTATTTTTAATATTTTTATTTTTTAAGAGATGGGGTCTTGCTATGTTGACAAGGTTGGTCTTCAACTCCTGGGCTCAAGTAATCCTCCCAAAGTGCTAGGATTACAGGTGTGAGCCACCGCACCCAGCCAACTCTCTTCTTAATCCATGACAATTTTACAGCACAAAAGCGGTTACCATGAGTGACACTATCATAGTCTTTTCCCTGAATTCTGCATCATCAAGCTACTATCCATATCAGAGGGGTACCCTTTTCTCAAGTTACCAGGAGAATCAGATGTGATCCAGGCAACAGAAGGCTAGTATCAGACAAATAATTTATTTATAAGGTGCTTGAAGATATTTTCATTACATCCATAAAAGGGAAGGCTCTTAACGTGGGCAGAAGTGTATTACTTATTCTGCCTTTTTTTTTTTTTTGAGATAGTCTTGCTCTGTTGCCCAAGCTGGAGTGCAGTGGCATGATCTCAGCTCACTGCAACCTCTGCCTCCCAAGTTCAAGCAATTCTCCTACCTCAGCCTTCCAAGTAGCTAGGATTATAGGTGCCTGCCACCACACCCGGATAATTTTGATATTTTTAGTTGAGACTACATTTCACCATGTTGGCCAGGCTGGTCTCAAACTCCTGACCTCATGTGATCCACCTGCCTTAGGCTCCCAAAGTGCTGGGATTACAGGTATGAGCCCCCGTGCCCAGCCCCTATTTTCTTTTAGACATGCAGGCAATGTTGTGGTTTGTTGTAAGATGTCTTAATATTCTCATTCCCAGGCTCTGAAACCTAGTGTGAAGGTTTATGCTGCTGAACCCTTGAATGCAGACGACTGCTACCAGTCCAAACTGAAAGGGGAACTCATGCCCAATCTTTATCCTCCAGAAACCATAGCAGACGGTGTCAAATCCAGCATTGGCTGGAACACCTGGCCTATTATCAGGGACCTTGTGGATGATGTCTTCACTGTCACAGAGGATGAAATCAAGGTAAGGCTCCAACAGAAAAAGTAATAACAAAGCATGCTGGAACTTCCTAGGCAGAGCCACCTTTTGTTATGAGTAGCAACTGACCCGGGGGAACTTGACTAGGTAACTTCCTGACAGGGGACGGGACCCTGGATGTATGAATGACAACCCTCTTGACAGAAGCAGAGTCAGAATGAAAGCAAAGCCTTGGCAAGCATGTATATAGAGAGAGAAGAAAATTCAAACTGCACATATATATATATATATATATTCTCATCTGACTTTAAGTAAACCAACTAGTCTCCCTTTTGACTAATTCCTACTCCCTTCCATATCAACAGCACGCAACTCGGCTGGTATGGGAGAGGATGAAACTACTCATTGAACCTACAGCTGGTGTTGGAGTGGCTGCTGTGCTGTCTCAACATTTTCAAACTGTTTCCCCAGAAGTAAAGAACATTTGTATTGTGCTCAGTGGTGGAAATGTAGACTTAACCTCTGTAACTTGGGTGAAGCAGGCTGAAAGGCCAGCTTCTTATCAATCTGTTTCTGTTTAATTTACAAAAAAGGAAATGGTGGGAATGTCTTTAAAAACTGAGGACATTTTGTTTCCTAGGCATTGTCAACTTTTCATCTTACCCTCTTAGTTATGAGATTCTTAATGGAGAATGGGTATTTCAGTAAGATTTAATATAGTTTTTTGGACTAAGTAGTAGAAAAACTTCCATACGTAACTGAGACATTTTGTCAAGGCCAAAAAAAGTCTTGCAAAATGGGGTAGTGGACTGACAGGCTGATGCAGAAAATAAACTTTGCCCCATCACTACTTGTGCCTCCCATCCCTGGAGTGCTGACGGGTACCAGTAAGACAGAATCTCTTTGAATCTGTTACTCCATTCCTCCTTGAGGCACTGTTGAAGAAATCTCACTTTTCACCCAGGGTACTGGTTCTGGTACATATGGATCATAAGTCCATTTTGGGAAAACTCGTTTATAGAGGTTCATCAGTACTGTGTCTTGAGATTTTAGCTTCCCATCAAAGCTGCATTTCATGTGGCCATGGGTACCTAAAAAGAATACAGAACAAGTTGGTCAAATTAAAAGTAGAAAATTTTAAAGCAATGACTTCCAACCCAATAGTCAATTAGTAACACTGCAGAAATCTAGACATGGTCCCGAATCCCATGTTTCCTTACCTAAAGGCTCCTTGATATGTCCTCTACGGCCCCACTTTGTTCTCAGTTCCACTGGTTTAAACCACAGCACATCCTCTTAGAATCAAACACACAAAACACCAAGATGAAACATTGGCCCACAAAATGTAAACCCAACCTTCATACCACAAAGGCAATGAGATCCCATCCTCTTCCTTCATACCTACCTCTACTGAAGAACATGTAACGTACTACTGCCATCTTAGTAAAAATTTTGAAAGGGTGACCACTCAGAACAACTCTCTTGATGACCATTCTGTCTGGATCCACTGACATAAGATGGCCCGTAGCAATGAGGCTGTGCATTCCTAAAGGACAAAAGCAAAGAAGCTAGTTAGGAAATTACAGGCAAAGTCTTCATCTATTGTCCATTCCACTTAAAGACCCATGCAGTATCTTCTTGGGAGAAACCGTAAAGCAGTGTTGATGAGGCTGCCCTTTGTGGGATCACAGCAAAAACCACTCCATTTCATTCCTGCTAAGCCTGTCCCTGGAACCTATCCTAAATACATTCTGAGCAGCTTCTACCAATCAGCTAAGGTTTGGAAACAAGATAAAACCTGGTATGTCATCCCTGCCCTAGCCCACTCTGACACTAAGATCGGTAAACTGTAAGTCCGCACTTAACCTTGTCAATAGGTTCTTGAAAACTTGTACATTAAGAGAAATGATGTATAACAAAACCATTTTTTTCCTCATCAATTGTTACAATGAAAGGATGTTGACCAAAAGGCAGTTATTTGAGGACTGCCTATACATTGTTTCACTTAAAAGTTGCAGTTTTGGTCTGGTTGCAGTGGCTCACGCCTGTAATCCCAGCACTTTGGGAGGCTGAGGCATGTGGATCACCTGAGATCAGGAGTTCAAGACCAGCCTGGCCAACATGGTGAAACCTCATCTCTACTAAAAATATAAAAAATTAGCCGGGTGTGGTGGCATGTGCCTATAATCCCAGCTACTCAGGAGGCTGAGGCAGGAGAATCGATTGAACTCAGGAGGTAAAGGATGCAGTGAGCAGAGATCGTGCCATTGCACTCCAGCCTGGGTAATAAGAGTGAAACTCCATCTCGAAAAAAAAAATTTGCAGTTTTCATTGTTCTATTAACAATGTTAAGTGAAGACTTACTGTATTTTGAAAACCATCATTACCTTCTCCATACCATTTGGTTCCCAAATCTCAATACAGAAGAGGAAAGAGTGTTAATCCTATTAAGGACCTGCAGGTCTGTTCACCTTGTGGCTCAACTTACCATTGCTTTTCTGCTTGAAAAGCAGCACAGATGCAGGAGGAAAAGTGATTGGTGCATATACAGTCACCACCAGGGCCATGTCAGCAGTCAGGAATCTCTGAAATTTATGTTTGTCCGCTGCCATAAGGGTTACAAAATAAAAACCAAAAACATTTTGAGAAACCAGTGGTAATATAGAGGACTGTGAAAAGCTGTGTTCGTGCAACTCTTAAACCTATGGCAGCTTCTACTTCTCTGATCTACGAGTTCTCAAACATTTTCCCTGCTTCAATACACCTAAAAGACGAAAATCTAGTCCTATCAGATAACTTTTTTTTTTTGAGTTGGAGTCTCGCTCTGTCACCCAGGCTGGAGTGCAATGGTGCGATCTCAGCTCACTGCACCCTCCACCTTCTGGGTTAAGCAATTCTCCTTTCTCAGCCTCCTGAGTAGCTAGGATTACAGGCGCCGGCCACCACACCCCACCCGGCTAATTTTTCTATTTTTAGTAGAGATGGGGTTTCACCATATTGGCCAGGCTGGTCTCAAACTCCTGACCTCGTGATCTGCCCGCCTCGGCCTTTCAAAGTGCTGAGACTGCAGGCAAACCACCTTGACCAGCTGAAATCAATAACTTTATTTAAAATAATTTATTTTTTTTGAGACAGCGTCTCACTCTTGTTGCCCAGGCTGGAGTGCCTCCTGGGTTCAAGCAATTCTCCTGCCTCAGCCTTCCAAGTAGCTGGAATTACAGGTGCCCAATCAGTAACTTTTTTATCTGAAGGCAGACTCTTGGAGCTTAGACTGTATTTGGTGTTCCACCTTCAATGTAACCCTCACCTCCTTTTTAAAATACTTAAGTTAGAAGAAAATACAAGCTTTGAAGGGAAAGAAAAATTAATCTCATTTAGACTGCATAATTGATGAGAATAAAAATTATCCAAAACATTAATACGGCCTTCTTCATTTTCTTCCTGCCACGGCTGAGAGTAAGAAAACTAGGATAATGTTCAGAAGCCCCCAAGTTAGTGGGCAACACATCTTCCTGGTCCCAAAGTGTAGGAATATGATCATTTTTGCTGCAACACTTGTCCAGTAGACTTTCAATATATCAGAAGCCCTACCTCTGCTTTACCCAACTATGAGCCACACCCAGCTCCATCCCTTCACCCACACTGCCCTTGGCACACTAGACACCAAAGTTTCCACACTTTATCACACCCTTTTACATTTTTTCAAGAGACAGTCTCACTCTGCTATCTAGGCTGTTATGCAGTGGTGTGAACGTGGCTCACTGCAGCCTCAAACTCCTGGGCTCACCAGCTTAGGCACTCCTCTTGCCTCAGCCTCCCAAGTAGCTGGGACTACAAAGCATATGCCACCACACCTGGCAAATTTTTAAAAAGATTTTTTGGTTGGGTGTGGTGGCTCACACCTGTAATCCCAGCACTTTGGGAGGCTGAGGTAGGTGGATCACCTGAGGTCAGGAGTTCAAGACCCAGCCTGGCCAACATGGTGAAATCCCATCTCTACTAATAATACAAAATTAGCTGGGCGCGGTGGCACATGTCTATAATCCCAGCTCCCCAGCTACTTGGGAGGCTGAGGCAGGAGAATTGCTTGAACCCGGGAGGTGGAGGTTGCAGTGAGCCGAGATTGCACCACTATACTTAGCCTGGGTGACGAGCGAAACTCTGTCTCAAAAAAAAAAAAAAATTTTTTTTTTTTGTAGAGGCCAGACATGGTGGCTCATGCCTGTAAATCCCAACACTTTGGAAGGCCAAGGCATGTGGATCACCTGAGGTCAAGAGTTTGAGACCAGCCTGGCTAACATGAAGAAACCCCATCTCTATTAAAAATACAAAAATTAGGTGGGCGTGGTGGCACACGCTGGTGGTCCAAGCTACTCCAGAGGCTGAAGCACCAGAATCACTTGAACCCGAAAGGTGGAGGCTGCAATGAGCTGAGATCATGCTACTGCACTCCAGCCAGGGTGACAGAGCAGGATTGTGTCTCAAAAAAAAAAAAAAATGGTAGAGACAAAAGTCTCACACCTGACCTCAAGCAATCCTCCTGCCTCAGGCTCTGGAACTGAGACTTTGATTTAGTTCCAGTTCTAAGGATCTGCCTTTACAAAATAAGCAAAGAAGTAAACGTTTTATGCATACAGATATAATTCAGGGAAAAATATTATGAATAGCCTAAGTGAGGCCGGGTGCAGTGGCTCACGCCTGTAATCCCAGCAATTCAGTAGGCCAGTGCACACAGATCACGAGGTCAGGCGTTCGAGAGCAGTCTGGCCAATATGAGAAAACCCCATCTCTACTAAAAACACAAAAATTAGCCAGGCACAGGTGGCTTGCGCCTGTAGTCCCAGCTACTCGGGAGGCTGAGGCAGAAGAATCACTTTAAGCTGGGAGGTGGAGATTGCCGTGAGCTGAGATCATACCACTGCATTCCAGTCTGGGCAACAGGCTCAGTCTCAAAAAAAAAAAAAAAAAGAAATAGCCTAAGTGCTCACACAGATAGTGAAATAAATATCAGTACATCACATACACCAGAATATATCCAAATGACAATAAAACATTAAAAGTCTCATTTAGCCGGTGTGGTGGCGTGCACCTGTAGTCCCAGCTACCTGGGAGGCTGAGGCAGGAGAATCGCTTGAACCCAGGAGGCGGAGGTTGCAGGGAGCTGAGATTGCACCAGTGCACTCCAGCCTGGGCAACAAGACATCTCAAAAAAAAAAAAAGTCTCATTAACTAATTAATCTTATGGAAAATTGATCAAAATCAATTAAGTGATAAATGCAGTGTTTAACACCGTATGTACAGTTACAATCCCAATTGTGTTAAAAAAAATAAATAAAGATCTGGATGAAAATATATAAAGTAATAATGAATTTTCTGATATAAGGTAATTTTATTTTTGCATTATTTTCCCAGTTGTCTAAAATATGAAAATAGTTATTTCATCCTAAAAAAAAAATCAAAACTATTTTGAAACAATAAGGATGATTAAATCTTGGCTTTTTTTTGTCTTCAATTCACCCACTCTAATTACACAAGTTGTGGCATTACAGGTGTGAGTCACTGCACCCAGCCTAATACCATTTTTATAAAGATGCCAACTTCTACTCAAAACCTACTCTGGAACAAATATTCATGGCAAAAAAGCCTCAGTACAACACAGGTAGCATCACCAGGATGCTTCAGACAGGTTCAGACATTTTGAGTAAAAACATCATTGGCTCTTAAGCCAGAGTATTGAGAATACCTCTAACCCAGAGATACAAGATTTTGAAACTGACTCTTTCTGCACCCCTCCACCACAAGTCAGCTTCCCAAAAGACAGGACGGACAAGAACCCAGGTTCCCCATGCTAACCTGCAGTGTGCTGAGAAAATAAAGGCGAGGCTCGGAAGCGCCTGAATCCGCAATGGAATATGAGTTCTTCCTTGGCTTTCACAGGTTCAGTGTTGCCAGGGTCACGCCTCACCACCATATTCAATACTGACATCTGAGAACCAAATAAGAAAAAAAAAAATCTTCATAGTCTAAGAATACAATTGCCTAACTAGAAAGAAGGCAAACCAAACTAGCAGATTCAGATTCATTCTTTCTTTTTTTTTTGAGGCAGTCTCACTCCGTCACCAGGCGCCAGGCTGGAGTGCAGTGGCGTGACCTCGGCTCACTGCAACCTCTGCCTCCTGGGTTCAAGCAATTCTCCTGCCTCATCCTCCTCAGTAGCTGGGACTACAGGTGTGCGCCACCACGCCCAGCTAATTTTTTTGTATTTTAGTAGAGACAGGGTTTCACCATGTTGGCCAGGATGGTCTCGATCTCTTGACCTTGTGATCCACCCGCCTCAGCCTCCCAAAGTGCTGGGATTACAGGCATGAGCCACCATGCCCAGCCTAGATTCAGATTCATTCTAAGAACTAACAATGCTAATTAATAGGTGGAGTATAGATGCTGGAACACAGATTCATCCTTTACCTCTACCAATGACTGGCATTTAAGTCAAACATAGGCTCATCAGAGCTTTCATGCACCCTTCAATGCTAACTTACCTTTCTGCATCTCGCAGAAAAGGAGCTCAACATCTGCCACAAAAATCAGTGGCCTTCAAGACACTCACCACAATCTCAAAACCACACTCACTCAAGCCCCTTCTTCCTGAACCCTTACCAAGAGCAGTCAAAGAACTCTAACATATACAACTGTTGGCCACCAAGAGAAAAGAGATCTGCACCTTGGCATAAACCTCTATGTTTAAGGCTGTCACCCTTGCTCTAAATCTGGTCTGAAAAACATACTTGGAGAAGTCTCAGAACCACACAGAGATTGCATCACTGAGATGCTTCAGACAGGTTCAGACAGTATGAATAAAACCATCACTGACTTCTCTATTATTCTCCAATTCCTAATCAGAAAGCCAGACTTTTTGCATCTCTATGAGCAGACTGTTAGTCACAAAAACAGAATTTTAGACTATCAGAAGCAGCTGGAAAGTTTCATAATTCCCCATTTTCCCACAAGACACTCATTTACCTTCTGTTCATGAGGTAGTAAAGAAAATGCAATCAAGGGTGCTCCTTGCCTGAAGTGCTCGACCACTGAGACAGGAACTTCAGAGACATGAATTGTGACATACCAGCCAACCTGCCATAAGAAAGCAGAAACGATCATTGAGTTACCCCTCAAAGTCCTAATCATGGGGAAGCTTTCTCCAAATATGGTGAGTCTTTCAGATGACCTTTTTAAAGCCAACCCCACCCTTCAAGATGGCTTCACTACCCAGATTACACTTTTTCATTTATTGTGGCAGAGACCTCTTTGTTCCTAGTATGTTTTTTTGGAGATGAAGTCTCACTGTCGCCCAGGCAGGAGTGCAATGACATGATCTCTGTTCACTGCAACCTCCGCCTCCTGGGTTCAAGCAATTCTACTGCCTCAGCCTCCCAAGTGGCTGGGATTTACAGGTATGCGCCACCACACCCGCCTAATTTTGTATTTGTAGTAGAGATGGGGTTTCTCCATGTTGGCCAGGGTGCTCTCGAACTCCTGACCTCAGGTGGCCCACCCACCTTAGCCTCCCAAAGTGTTGGGATTAGAGGTGTGAGCCACCGCACCTGGCCTGTTTCCAGTATCATTCTTATCGATGACTCAGGGGCTCCCCTAATCCCCCAACGCAGCGTATTCCCATGCCAAGAGGAGTAAAGTAGGGAGCATGTTGACAAATGAAAGCAACATACAAGATGGACAAGGAGGGCAGATACCTCAGCTCCTTCAACCTCTTTTTCTTCAATCTCCTTAAAGATGCTTTTCCTGCTATTAGTAAAGTTCTGAAACTGAAATATCCGAGCATAATCTTGAGGAAGGTTTTCCTTAGGATCCCATGGAGATGTCCGGAAGCTCTTGAGGCCTCTGTATTTCTGAAATCTAGAATATTGAAGATTTTAAAGAAATTATGTCAGATTTATATGGTGCTATATAGACTCAAGTCACTGCTAAAATGGCTAAGGATCTAGCTGAAAAGAACTCCAATCACTATCTCTCAAAATAAACTGACAGCTTAAACCAAGACCACACTCCAAAACAACTTGTAACAAGTTATATCAGAACCAAACCCAAGCTTCCCACTGACAAAAGACAAAGTATTTATAGTGGCTCCTGACAAAAAAGATGTTTGGTAATGACCTGATATAGTTCAGCTGTGTGTCCCTGCCCAAATCTCATACTGAAATATAATCTCCAATGTTGGAGGCGGAGCCTGGTGGGAGGTGACTGGATTATGGGAGAGGTTTTCTCATGAATAGCTTAGCACCATCCCCACTGGTGAGTTCTCATGAGATCTGGTTGTTTAAAAGTGTTAGCACCTCCTGCCTTGCTCTCTTGTTCCTGCTCTGGCCACCTGACATGACTTGCTCCCCCTCTGCCTTCTGCCATGATTGTAAGTTTCTTCAGGCTACCCCAGAAGCTGAACAGATGCCAGCACCATGCTTCCTGTACAGCCTGCAGAACCATGAGCCAATTAAATCTCTTTTCTTTATAAATTACGCAGTCTCTGGTACTTCTTTATAGCAATGCGAGAATGGCCTAATACATAGCCTTACCTCCCTAATATCCAAAATTGATTCACTGGCTTTAGTCACTCACCTGCAGAACAGATATGATCATCTACATCTTCACTCTTCTACTTCCGCTATTCCACCCAAACCCCTTAAAATCTCCAAACATTATATACTTCAATTGAGTATTGGCTCCTTTGGGAAGAAGTGTTTGCTAATTAATCTTAGTATTTCTCCTTCATTAAAGTCCTGTAATAGTAGTCTGTACCACAGTCTAGAACTTGATTATATATTACCATTTCCTGTATGTATGTATGTCTTGCCTTCCCATATTAAATGTTAGCTCTTCAGCAGCAGGAAAAATGTGTTTTTCTTCTTTTGCATCACAGTGACACAGCTCTGAGCCAAGTTTTTAAAAACCTACTGACTTAATTTAGACTTGTTGATAGACTTGTTGACTAACCGAATTCTAGCAGCCACGTCCCGGGGGGTGTCCACCTCATCTGGAAACATCTCTTCCAGTCTTTCTTGTTTATATTTTTCCAACATTTTTGCCTCAGCTTCTTCATCTACTTTCTTATCATACAAATCATCATGCACAGACTCCCCTATAGTCATAGTTTCATATTCTTCCTCCTCTTCTTCACTACTCTCATCCTGTAGAATAAAGGATTACTTATTTCAGAAGAAATCCACACCCGTTTCTACCCTAAAGGCCAGCAAGTTAAGAGTAAAATAATTGTATTTGATACCTATTCCCAACCAGCATAAATTCTAATACAGCCTAAAGTAGAAAACAAAAGCCTCATTCCTGGCAACTACAGAGTCATTCCTAAGAAACTAACCATACACACTCCTCAAGATCACAATTGCACTTTGCCTTATGTTTGAAGCTAGACAGAAATGGCCTAAGGCCTCATTTCCTTACCTGAGATTCTTCTTCCATAAAATCCTCATGTTCCATGTTATCATATTCATCTCCTTCCCCACCACTTTGGCTGCCACTATCCAAAATCCATTCAGCTTGGTAACTGGATGTTCCTTTGGGGACCTTCTTTACCACCCTAGAACTTTCCTTCAAGAAATCTGTAAAAGCCCAAACAAGTTAAGTAAATTATAGACGTCCTTTCCCTGTCCCTCTGGTTATTCTCACCCAGGCAAGGCACTAGATGCCGCTGCCAACATGGGAAATTCCAGCGGACACTGTCAGCAGAACTAACTACTTCCAAATTCAATTCAGTTGCTCACAACTAGCAATACTTACACAGCTAAATAAGCCCTGCAATGAATCCAAAGTTGTTTATCTGTTCATGATAAAACATTAACACAAGTAATTTTGAGAAATGGAACAAAGCTGTGTCTAATGTTTGTTTAGTGAAAACATACAGCAGTTGAAGGTGAGGAGAGACTTTCAACTATATCCCCAACCCGCAGTATCTCATATGGTCCTCACTCTGAAGAGCTAGAGGAAATCCGCAATTCCAGGTCAGATGAATTACGAACAAGTTTACCAATACCAACCCTGTGCCTCACTCAGCTCCTCCTCAGTGGGCCAGGTTTGCTCCCCCTCCATTGGATCTGGGATAACCTCTGTTTGCAAGGATTCCTGTCTATCAGGGTCTGCCTTCATTAGGACCTTAAGGTCTTCTTCCATATCATCTACAGTATCCGTAGCACAAATCTGAAAGCCAAAAGCAGGTGATAGTAAACCATTAACCAAAAATCTCCTAAATCAAATAGAGTAACCAGAAAGACCCAGAAATACCAGTCCTCATGTAGAAGATGAATGCAACAGAGTGCCAAAACTTGTCAAAATTTTTCAAATGACCATTTTCTTATTTCCAGGTTTTTTTTTTTTTTTTGAGAGAGTTTCGCTCTTGTTCAAGCTGGAGTGCAATGGGTCACTGCAACCTCCGCCTCCCAACTTCAAGCGATCCTCCTACCTCAGCAGGATTACAGGCATGCGCCACCACACCCAGCTAATTTTGTATTTTTAGTAGAGACAGGGCCTCTCCATGTTGACCAGGCTGGTCTCAAACTCCCGACCTCAGGTGATCCACCTGCCTCAGCTTCCCAAAGCGCTGGGATTAAAGATGTGAGTCACCACAACCGGCCATTTCCAGGGTATTTTAACTCTGCTTGGCTCTTGAGGTCTTTCTTATTCTGTCCCTACTCCTATGCGTTTATTACATACCTCACTCCCATCAAGTTGATTTCTTCGAAGTTCAAATAAACTCTTTGATCCACCACTGTGCCTAGGTTCATATTGTCTCTATCTTCTAGGATATTTTTTTATCCCTCAACTGATAAATCCCATTTATCCTTCTCAACACCTAGCTCAAGTCTGATCTCTTCTGTAAAGCTTGCTAGTCTACTTTCTAAACATCCATAGTAGGTCCGTACCTTAACCATATGCTATCTCAATCTTTATTTTACAGATGCCATTTTGTTCCAGCCCAATTAAGTCCCTTAAGGAAAGCAACCACATCTTGACTGTCTTCTGTAAACTCAAGAGCCAATTGCAGTGCACAGTATAGAAAGTGATGGATAAATATGTAATTTATCAACATATTTATAACTGACTATTGCCTTACTCCAGACTGGCAGTCTCCTCAATCACCTAAATGTACAGACTGTTTTCTCCGAATTTAAGTTTCCTTCCTGTGCCAACTTTCATATGAATATGAATTAAGAATATGTCTCCCCACTCAAAAAAAAGAAACAAACAAATAAAAAAATCATTCTTACCTCCATTGCCATGTCTGGGTCCTTCTGGGATTTAATTACTCTAGGATTCAAAGGAAAAGGGTCCACAGGGGCATCTATCTGTTTCATCTGGAAATCGCCATGTCCAACGATATGCAGCAACCTGTTTACATTCAGAGTCTGCCCTCGAACATAACCTGAAATTTTCAAGATGCCTACCAAGTTGTTCTCTTCACTAGGAACAAAATCAACAGCATGAGCAAACAGGTAGGCTCGCCGGTCCCGAAAAGCAAGATGCTGTTGCTTCTGGTTAGCCAACTGCCTAAGCAGCATCCTTGCCTCCTGCTGAGTGTCTAACAAGAGGAGTTTGTCATCTGGAAAGCGCTTCTCCACTGCTTTACTTAGCTTCTTCCTGGCGTCTATTTGTTTCTTCAGTGGGAGGCCAGAAATCCCCTGGACAGCTAGTGCTGTAAGCAAAAGAGAAAATGCTTTGTGATCTGTTGCTTCATTACATAAAAATGTCCCTGAAGGTCGGGCACCATGGTTCACACCTGTAATCCCAGCACTTTGGGAGACCGAGGCGGGGGGATCACCTGAGGTCAGGAGTTCGAGACCAGCCTGACCAACATGGAGAAACTCTGTCTCTACTAAAAATATAAAATTAGCCGGGCATAGTGGCTCATGCTTGTATCCCAGCTTCTCGGGAGGCTGGGTTAGAATTGCTTGAACCCAGGAGGTGGAGGCTGTGGTGACCCAAGGTGACACCATTGCACTCCAGCCTGGGCAACAAGGGCAAAACTCTGTCTCAAAAACAAAACAAAACAAAAAAACATCCTGCTCACAACCTAACAGCTCAGTTGCCAGCTCAGAGATCATTGGGAAACCCAACACTTAACTACCCTAAAGGAATTTCACAGTGAAATTCCTTCTTCATATCCTTCTTTCTCTAGGCAAAGGACAGCCAAAAACAAAAAGGCACTCTGCGTGATAATCTGTAAACAATGGACCAACTTTAATCCATATGTGTACACCCCACCACCAGCTGAGTATGACCCATCAGTTGTATTCCTGTATCAAATACAGGTGCACAATAAATGCTAATTCACTTACTATAGGTGGGAAGCCCCTGGGCAAAGAGGCAGGAAAGACAGTAATCGCCAGTGCTGTCCCAGCCTTCAAGTGGATCAAGTAAGAACAGGATGGTATCAGCTACTTTAGCCATGTCTAACACAGAGTGTAGATCCCCTGGAGAGAGAAGTAAGGAGAGGAGGTTGGCACCAGCACATTATGCTAAAAAAATATTACCACTACGCAAACATAATAACAAATATTGCTGTATACTCTAACCTGGCCTTGCTGATGTGAAAAACCACCGATGTTTCAGGCGGGGGCATAGCAGCATAAAGCTGTGGGTGTTTCCCAATTCATTCAAGTGTACTCTTCCAGTGTCCCTATCCTGAAGCAGCTGAATGGCCTCTGGCAGGGAAATTCTGTTGTGCAGGGGCACCACCAGTACCTGATGAGGAGGGCCATCCTTGCTACCCAGCTGTCTCTTCTCTGCCAGAACCTGAAAACAGATATCCAAGAACATCTCAAGGTCTCAGTACTTCACTGCAGCATTGCATTTCCACCCGCATGGATGCTCCCCCTACCTACAACCAGCGTCTCTCTGGTAAAAGGCCCCATGTATGCCGCAGGGTGGCAGGAATTCTGACCAAAGCAAGGAATGCCAGACCTGCACGCTCGACATGTGCTCTAGGGCTATTCTCTGTCCCTGGACTCTCCACCCGGTCTAATTTTCCAGTTCGAGGCGTTAGCCACTTAGAAGAGCAGAGGCGCCACAGTCTCCCAAACCCCGCTCCTCTCACCGCCTCCTTCTTCTGCTTTCGGAGCTGGCTGGCGCGATGCCTCTGGTCGACTCTGCTGAGTTCTTTCCTCACCTTCTTGCCTAGGGTTTTCAGTGCTAGACGGCCTGGAGGGCAGATCAGAAGGGGCTGTTGTGATCGGTCCCGCAACAACGTCAAGAAAAGGGACTCCTCTCTGCCCACCTTAGAAAGGGTCTTTGGCGTGGGGCCCAGACGGGAGACAGCAGCTCGGTCTGGGAAAGACTTAATAACGGCCAAACAGCCCTTCTTCCTTCTACGCTACCTTCTTACCCTTGCCGTCCCGCTGTGCAGATCCCCGACTCCGATGCCGCCCGCCTTTGTGAGCTTTATTCTGCTGCTTGAGCGGGCCGGGTCGGTGGGCCGCCATGCCGCGGCGCGCGTGGACGCAGTCTGCACCGCTTCCGGGCCAGGCCGAGCGCTTCCGGTCCCCTCCACGGGGGCGTTCCCTCCGGGGGGCGGGGCTCCCTGCGCCCTCTGGCGACGGTCTTTTCCAGCCGCTCCAGAGCGCCGCGTTCGCCGCTTCGCCCGGCCACGGTGGGAACTTTTCCCAGGCCGCAATGTGCGGCTGGGGGCTTGACGACGCCGGGTGCGGACTCTCGGCCCAGCAGGGCTGTTTGTGCCTCTTGCCTTTTCACTTTTTCTCGCTATAAAGCTGCATCACATGGAAACATGCTGACTGGAAGGGTCCATTCGTGCGGAAGAGGCCTAAGCCGCTCCTGTCACCTAGGTTCGGGCACGTTGCTCTTCCGTTTGCAACAGCGTGTGTTCATCACTTTGAGCAACGTTTCCTCTCCCTCGATTCCCCAGCGAGGCTTGGGAATCGCGTGGAAGACACTTCTCTCACCTTGCCCGCTCCGTATCAGCTCCCGCCAGTCCTTATGACCGCAACCCGCGCCCCGCCTCCCACGGAGCGGCCGGAAGGGCCCTGTGGGACGTGGCGACCCGGCGCGGGGGACTGGCCGCGACCCTCCGGCCCTCGGGCTCGGGCGGCTGCGCTCCCACTCATCTTCCCACAAACTTGACGACGGCTCGGCGACGGCTGGCCGGGGATCCCGAGGGGTCACGGGGCCAGGGTGCACTGGCTTCGCCGTGGGCAGGCTCGGACCGCAGGGAAGCCCGGGCCCCGGCCCCGGCCCTTTCCGTCCCGTCGGGAGGGCGAGCAGGGAGAAGTCAGGGGACCTTCGGCGGGACCCAGACTCGCTCTCAGCCGCGCGCTCCAGGGCCGAAGCTCACAATGTGGCTTCGCGCCCTCGAGGCGGGAGCGGGCGCGTTGCCATGACAGCGACCCCCGTGGCGCACGCCCGGGTCTGCAGCCCTTAGGCGCGCGCGGCCTCTCCCCGCCCCGATCCCCCGTCGCTGTTCGCAACCCCCCTCCGGCTGTGGGAAGGGGCCGGGCCTGCTGCCTGACGTCTGTGCGGGGCTCGGAAGATGGCTGCGGAGCCGAGCACCGGGCAGTGGCTGCGGCGGCGGCGGCGGGCCGGGAGCGCGGCGGGCGGAGGCTCCGCCTTGCGCGTGGGGCGCTGAGCCGAGAGGCGCGGAGGCGGCGAGGGCGCGGGGGCTCGGAGGGCCGCTCGGCGCCGCCTCCTGCCACACCATGGGCAGCGCAGAGGACGCAGTCAAAGAGAAACTGCTGTGGAACGTGAAGAAGGAGGTAAGTCGAGGCAAGGACCCCGGGGGGGGCTCGCACCCTGGCCCACTCGGCCCAGGGGGCCAGAAAGCTCCGCGCCCACCTCCCGGCGCGGGCATCCGGGCCGAAGCTGGGCCGGGCGGGGCGGGTCCTGGACGCGCTGGCCTCCCTTCCCTTTCTCTCATGGGGGAGGGCAGCCCCCTTCGGCCTGAGGGGCCCGGCGGCGCTCTGGGCCTGTTTGCTTCGCAGCCCCGCCGCTCCCCGCCCTGTGACGGCAGCGGCGCTGGGAGCTCGAGGCCGGGGGAGGGGTGGCGGGGATGGCTGGAACCGGAGCTGCCCATTCAGTGCCCGCGCCGCCGGGGGAGGGGGCGGGGCCCCGTGCGAGCTCCGGCGGCGCAGGTGGGTGTCGCGCGGGCCGAGCTTCCCCTCGTCCTAAGTGGGTGTCGTGCGGGCTGAGCTTCCCCTGGCCTCGCCCGACGCTGCCCCCTCCGCTGTGCCTCCAGCTACGGAGTGCTCATGGCCAGATGGGTTCGCCGCACACCTCGCTGTTCCCTCCACGCCCACCTCCTTACCCAGGGACCAGGGGTTTGTTTGAGAACGCTCTGTAACACTCGGATGTTTTTCCCTTTCGAGGGAAGCCCCCTACGTCAGAAAAAGAAGCAGTCCTTCTACTGACTTTGTTTACCTTGACCTGCCCAGAAGCCCATTTCCATTTCGGGTGGGGGGCAGTGCCCATATGAATGATTCACTCCCATATGAGAGCTGGAGAGCTCAAACCCGCAGCGCAGATTAGAATGCACTGGGCTGGGGCCGGGCGCGGTGGCTCACGCCTGTATTCCCAGCACTTTGGGAGGCCGAGGCGGGCGGATCACGAGGTCAAGAAATCGAGACCATCCTGGCCAACATGGTGAAACCCCGTCTCTACTAAAAATACAAAAAAATCAGCTGGGCGTGGTGGCGTGCGCTTGTAGTCCCAGCTACAGGGGACGCTGAGGCAGGAGAATTGCTTGAACCCGGGAGGCGGAGGTTGCAGTGAGCTGAGGTCGCGCCATTGCACTCCAGCCTGGCGCCTGGTGACGGAGTGAGACTCTGTCTCAAAAAAAAAAAAAAAAAAGAGAGAATGCACTGGGCCTCCTTCCCCTGCCTGCCTCTGAGGCTATCGTCTGCCCAGTGAATAAACCACGAGGGCAGGAGACCCTCTCTTTCGTCCACTGCCTTGTATCGGGTTCCTGGCCAACTGCAGGCACTCCGTGGCTCTTTGCTAAATAAATGTGCTGATTTTGGAGACTTCGGGGCTTGGTGTTTGGAAAGCATACATTTTGGAATCGTCTGGACCTAGTTCTGTGTGACCTTGAGTGAGTTACTTAATTTCTTCGAGTCTAGTTTTCTTCCTCACTATACTGTCTACCTTGTATATAAAACCTATCTCACCCCTGTAATCCCAGCACTTTGGGAGGCCGAAATGAGTGGGTCACCGGAGCTCAGGAGTTCGAGACCAGCCTGCCTAACATGGTAAAACCCCATCTGTACTAAAAATACAGAAATTAGCCGGGCGTGGTGGCGCGTGCCTGTAATACCAGCTACTCGGGAGGCTGAGGCAGGAGAATCGCTGGAACCTGGGAGGCAGAGGCTGCAGTGAGCCAAGTTGGAGCCACTGCACTCCAGCCTGGGCCACAGAGTGAGACTCAGTCTCAAGAAAAAGTTTCCCTTAGTGGAGCCCTTCTTAGAGTTTCAGGATTGGGGAAGAGTCTGGGCTCTCAGAAGATCCTGGAAAGTTCTAGATGGTTCTCATGCGTTAGCCATGGCCTGGCTACTATGCCCTAATGTTTGTTCCTACCCCTCCGCTTGGCAAAGATGTCATTGACGTCATCACCTTTCCAGCTTGTGGGAGAAACTTCATTAGATAGATCTTTGCTGTGAAGAGGCCAGGGGTGTATCAAATCAGCATTTAAGCCCCGATTCTCTTCTCCCCAATGAAAAGGGAAATCTTGATTCTCCTCCAAAAGGAAGCAATCTGGTGACAGAGACTTGAACAGTATAAACAAAATAGAAAAGTACCTAAACCCACACTAGAGTTGGATATGCTGGGATTATAGCTGTGATGCAAATTTGGAGGTTAGTCAGAGATAATGGGAAATATTTTTTAAGAGGATGATGACTCCACCAGTACTTAGAAACTGGACTATACTGCTTTAAAAGTGATTCCTAAGAAAATGTGAGAAATGTCAGAATATGCCACAGCTATGTATCATACCTGACGAAGGTTGACCTGCTCTGAACTCAGCGGATCTCATTTCCTCCTTCAGTGTTTGATTTCTACAGAAACATATCTTGATCCTGTCCCTTCGGAGAGGAGAAGCAGCAGGGATACTGGTAGACAAGGATGGCCTTTCACAAAGAACCACTGGTATAATTCTAGGGGTACCTGCAGATCCTCCTAACCCCACAATCTGCCCCACCAGCCTGCTCCAGATACCTCCACGTCTTTAGCTATGACATTATCCCCTACTGAATACAAACACCCCTTAGGAGGTAATCTAGGAAGCTTTTTTTTTTTTTGGAGACAGTTTTGCTCTTGTTGCCCAGGCTGTAGTGCAGTGGCACAATCTTGGCTCATGGCAACCTCTACCTCCTGGGTTCAAGCGATTCTCCTGCCTCAGCCTCCCGAGTAGCTGGGATTACATGCATGCACCACCACTCCTGGCTAATTTTGTATTTTTAGTAGAGACAGGATTTCGCCATGTTGGTCAGGCTGGTCTCGAACTCCCCACCTCAGGTGATCTGTCCAGCTTGGCCCCCTGTAGTGCTGGGATTACAGGTGTGAACCACCATGCCCGGCCATCTGGGAAGCTCTTAGCAGTTTAGAGTGTGTCCATTGATCTGCCCCCGTTTACCTGAGCACTAGCCATTAGCAGTTTCCAGCAGGGAGAGGCGTCCAGGTCCTTCTTCCCGCCTCCCCAGGCTCCACCACCCTGCAAACTATACAGTCCTGAACCAGCGTCCTGGGAGCCTGGACAGCATCAGAACATGACATTCCTGTCCAAAGAATGGAGAAGACTAGCTCTGCCCAGGGCTCACTTTCTGTGTGACATTCTGCACTAGGTAATCTCTGTCATCACCAGTGCTAGTATCTGCCTGGAGCAGGTTCCCCAGGACATCAGCAGTGTTTGGCTTAAACAATGGGAACCATCAAAACCTTATTCATGGGAGTGTAAACTGGTATAACCACTTTTTAGAGAACAATTTGGCAATATCTGATAAAGCAAAGTATATGCATCAGACATTCCTTGCCTAGAAATATAAATCCAAAACATATGTTCACCAAAAGACATGTCCTCAGTGTTCATGGCAGCAATATAACAGCCCCAAACTGGAAACCACCCAAATGCCAGTTGGTTGTATGTTCACACAATGGAGAATGAACAATCTACAACTATACACAATGTGAACAAATTTTAGAATGACATAGGTAAGCAAAAGAAACTAGTCACAAAACACTACACACTGAGTGATTATACTTATAAAAAGTATAAAAACCCAGGCCGGGCATGGTGGCTCACTCCTGTAATCCTAGCACTTTGGGAGGCCAAGGCGGCTGGATCACCTGAGTTCAGGAGTTCAAGACTAGCCTGGCCAACATGGAGAAACCCTGTCCCTACTAAAAATACAAAAGTTAGCTGGGCGTGGTGGTGCATGCCTGTAATCCCAGCTACTCAGGAGGCTGAGGCAGGAGAATCGCTTGAACCCCGGGGGGGCAGAGGTTGCAGTGAGCCGAGAACACGCCGCTTCACTAGGACCTGGGCGAAAGAGTGAAACTTCATCTCAAAAAAAAAAAAAAAGTATAAAAATCTGCAAAATGATCATGTTGGAAATCAGGAGAGTGGGTACCCTTAGGTGGGAACAGTGACTAGAAGGGAACTGATGGGGTGAGGGTGTTGGTCACATGTTCTGTTTCTTGCTCTAGTTGCTGATTTCACAGTAGTATTCAATTTGTGAAAATTCAACCTGTATAATTGGGATATAAGTGCTTTTATACGTTTACTGCACATCAATTAAAAAGGTTTCTTTTGGCCGGGCACGGTGGCTCACGCCTGTAATCCCAGCACTTTGGGAGGCCGAGGCGGGTGGACCACCCAAGGTCGGGAGTTGGAGACCAGCCTGCCAACATGGAGAAACCCCATCTCTAGTAAAAAACACAAAATTAGTCGGGCATGGTGGTGCATGCATGTAATCCCAGCTACTCATTAGACTGAGACAGGAGAATCGCTTGAACCCAGGAGGTAGAGGTTGCAGTGAGCCGAGATTGCACCATTGCACTCCAGCCTGGGTAACAAGAGTAAAACTCTGTCTCAAAAAAAAAGGGGGTTTCTTTGTAAGTGCTTTCTCTTTGTTTTTGTTTTTGTTTGTTTGTTTTTTGGAAACAGAGTTTTGCTCTTGTCACCCAGGCTGGAGTGAAATGGCGTAATCTCGGCTCACTGCAACCTCTGCTTCCCGGGTTCGAGAGATTCTCCTGCCTTAGCCTCCCGAGTAGGTGGGATTACAGGCATGCGCCACCACGCCTGGCTAATTTTGTATTCTTAGTAGAGACGAGGTTTCTCCATGTTGGTCAGGATAGTCTCAAACTCCCGACGTCAGGTAATCTGCCCACCTTGGCCTCCCAAAGTGCTGGGATTTTTTTTTTTTTTTTAAAGCTGAAGTCTTGCTCTGTCGCCAGGCTGGAGTGCAGTGGTGCAGTCTTAGCTCACTGCAACCTCCGCCTTTCTGGTTCAAGCAATTCCCCTGCCTCAGCCTCCTGAGTAGCTGGGACTACAGGTGCACGCCACCACACCTGGCTAATTTTTTGTATTTCAGTAGAGACTGGGTTTCACCATATTGACCAGGATGGTTTCAATCTCCTGACCTTGTGATCCACCCACCTCAGCCTCCCAAAGTGCTGGAATTATAGGTGTGAGCCACTGTGCGTGGCCTTAAGTACTTTCTTGAAGAAAGAGATGACCAGCTGGGTGCAATGGCTCATGCCTGTAATCTCAGCACTTTGGGAGGCCAAGGCAGGTGGATCACCTGAGGTCAGGAGTTCAAGACCAGCCTGACCAATATGATAAAACCCTGTCTGTACTAAAGATACAAAAATTAGTGGGCCGTGGTGGCGCACATGTGTAGTCCAAGCTACTCTGGAGGCTGAGACAGGAGAATTGCTTGGATCCGGGAGGTAGAGGTTGCGGGTGAGCCAAGATCACGCCACTGCACTGCAGCCTGGGCGACAGAATGAGGCTCCATCTCAAAAAAAAAAAAAAAGAAAAGAAAAGAAATGACTGTTTACTTTACAAGGTATTTGGAAAGTTTTACATCCAGGTAGGAATCCCAAGCAGAATTTTAGACCCTAAATGGAAAGAAGGCTGGGCTTTTGAGCCCGTAGAGGGTGTCCCTGAGGCATGAGACCTACCCCTAACCT
Organism: Plecturocebus donacophilus; assembly: GCA_004027715.1. Lineage (NCBI taxonomy): Eukaryota > Metazoa > Chordata > Mammalia > Primates > Pitheciidae > Plecturocebus > Plecturocebus donacophilus. Next base: position 50,415 of record PVKP010007050.1, read on the forward strand.
TGGAGAATAGGGAGAAAAGGAGGAGGGGCTGGTTGTTTATCTACAGGCCATATCTAGATGATTTGTCTCTAGAGGACAGTGTGTCTGCCCAGAAGCCTTTCTCCAGCTGAGTACAGTTGAGCAAACAGCATCCTACCCCTGTTCTCCAAGGCAGGGCACTTCCACCTGGGCTGGAACATCTGCACTGATTGGTCGGTGGGTTTTTGGCATCTCTTTTCCTGCTTTCCTCTCCAAAAGGCTGTGCTGAATAAACTTTGCTTCCCCACACCTCCCTTCCCTGTCATCTCTGCAAGTGCCTGAAAGTGCCCTTCAGACCAGAAGGGCAGAACCAAACTATTTATTTGCCCAGAGGTCTTTGGTAAAGAAAAATAATAATAAAATCATTGATGCTGTCCTGTGTCCACAGGTGAAGCAAATCATGGAGGAGGCTGTCACCAGGAAGTTTGTGCATGAAGACAGCAGCCACATCATCGCTTTATGTGGTGAGTGAGTGACTGAAGGATGACGGGAGGCGGGTCTAGAGCAGAGGACACTGGCCTGGGGCCAGGAAAAGATGAGTCCTCAGGTGCAGTAGTTCTGAAATATGGCTGCAGGTACGAGTCAACCTGGAAGCTTTTGAAATCCTTTTTTGGCCCCATCTGCAGACCTGCTAAGTCAGGATCGTCAGGGGTCAAGACTCTGTATATGTTCAGTTCCACAGGGTAGTAATTCTCAAATTTTAGTGTGCATCAGAGTCACCTGAAGGGCTTGTTAAAACACAGATTTCTGGGTCCCAATCCTGGAGTTTCTGATTCTAGTAGGTCTGGGGACCCCACTTTGAGAGCCACTGCCCTAGGCCATTTGAGTTCAAGAACCACTGCTCTGATGTATCTTTATTTTAACTTCAGGGAGGGGTTTGTGCTTTTTGGATGCTGTCTGTGCCGCTTTCACATTCTGATTAATCCCACCCACGTTGCTCTATTATCCTAATTCCAAGCACATGTCTGGATGCAAGAGCCTGAGCACGGACTAGGAGGGGCGGCTAAGCCTTCCAGCCTCAGAAAGGAGAGAGGCCCTCATAACCACTGCTTCCTCCTCTGCCGAAAGACTTTTGCCTTTGCAGGAGCAAGCCTATCTCTACACAGAATTTTCTTGGATTTCTAGGAATTTGAGCTTCTTCTAAACTCCCCATCTGAAGGGACAAGGAATCATTTGCCTTCTCTCTGTGGTATTCCTTGGCCTCTGAGATTGGTGCTAGGGTTTGTGGAAGGGAAAGGAATGAAAGAACAGATGAGGGCTACTTTTTGATGGCAGTGTGGTACAGCAGATAGAACTGTCCTTCCCCTCATCCAGCAGCAGACACCCAGCGAGGGCTCCCCAGGTGCCAGACACTATTCATCATGTAAGGAAATGGCGGTGACAGAATGGACAGTTTCTCCTGCAGGAGCTCACATTCTGTTTCGGAGACAGAAACCAAATTCGCAAGTAAATACCTCATGTAATAACTCATCACGTGATAAGAGTTAGGAAGGAAAACAGATGTGGGGGGGCAGTCAGGGAGAGGTGGCCTGTGAGCAGAGTCTGAGTGACAGACTGGGGCTTGAATCCTGGTGTCCTGCCTTTTACGTCATCTTGGACAAGTTTCTTCACTTCTCTCACCCTCAGCTTGCTCCTCTAGAAACGGTGATGATTTCCACCTGGAGGAATTGCTGGGGGGATTGAGATGATGCAGGTAAACGTTCATTTGTTCTTGGCATTGTAAGTGCTCAGAGAGTGTTTGTCTCTCCTTCTTTGGGTTTTAAGGCTGAAGGTAGGTTTGTAGGACTTGACTTCCCACCATGTCCCTTTGGGGAGGTTTTCCCCGTTCTTCCAGATGATGTAATAATGATTCCCAGGTTTACAAGACACAGCCTGACCTCAGTTTTTCTCAACAGAACCTATGCTCTAGAAAAAAGTATGCCAGTCTTACGATAAGCAACTTTGAAGAGTATTAGAATTCTCAGCCGGGTGCAGTGGCTCACACCTATAATCCCAGCACTTTGGGAGGCTGAGGTGGGCAGATTACCTGAGGTCAGGAGATCGAGACCCACCTGGCCAACTTGGCAAAACCTCGTCTCTACAAAAAATACAAAAATTTGCTGGGTGGGGCAGTGCATGCCTGTAATCCCAGCTACTGACAGGCTGAGGCAGAAGAATCGCTTGAACCGGGAGGCAGAAGTTGCAGTGAGCCAAGATCGTGCCACTGCACTCCAGTCTGGGTGATGGAGCAAGACTCCATCTCAGAAAAAAAAAAGAGTATTAGAATTCTCTTCCTTTCCACCTGTGCTGTGTTCCCTTGACACTCGCCAGTGTCTGTTGTCACCAGAAGGGCTGTGCTGGCAGCGCAGTTATGCGTAGCTTGGTGATAGGCTTCATCAAAGCACACACACTAGAGAAAACAGAACAAATGGTGCAAACAGCTTGTGCATGGGCGCCACGTGTGGGTAGCCCTGGGAGAATGAGGGAAAGGGGGGCTTGAGGCAGGAGAAACGCTGTATGTGTCTCACATTCAGGCCATTCGCGTGAGAAGAAACTGTCAGCTCTCCAGTCTGTCCACGAGCACCCTGGAGAGTAGTAGGGCTTTCACTTTTGTCTCCTGCGTGGAAGCCCAGGGCTCTTTCCAGGAGGCAGGGATATAACACTCCAAAGGAATCGTTTTCTTGCTTTCAGTCAGTTTCAGTAGCTGTAATAGAACCAGGCCCTCAAGTTTCCAGGCTTCTAAACTGCCCAGGAGTAAGAGGAGCCCTGTTCTTTTGGTACTCAGGAGGTGCCTTAGCGCCACCAATACTAAATTGAATGCTTACGGGGCCAGACAGAAAATGACTACAGGGGCTAGGCGTGGTGGCTCACCCCTGTAACCCCAGCACTTTGGGAGGCTGGGGTGGATCATTTGAAGTCAGGAGTTTGAGATCAGCCTGACCAAAATGGTGAAACCCCCTCTCTACTAAAAGTACAAAAATTAGCCAGGTGTGGTGGCGTGCACCTGTAATCCCAGCTACTCGGGAGACTGAGGCAGGAGAATTGCATGAATCGGAGAGGCAGAGGTTGCAATGAGCCAAGATCTCCAGCCTGGGCAACAAGTGCAAAACTCTATCTCAAAAAAAAAAAAAAAAAAGAAAAAAGAAATTTCCTGCTTTTTAAATGCTGCCAGCTAATTCCCATTTTTAAAAAAATGTGTGGGCCAAGCGAAAGGCCTCTGCCAGCCTCTGCCAGCATGCTGCCTCTGCTTTGGGCTCAGTACAGTCACTGAGAACAGGAGCAGGGGAGGTTCCAGCAGATTGGGCTAAGTCAGGCTACGGCATCTCAGGCCCACGGATAGAGGAATCCTTAACGCTTTGTCAAAATCGGTGCTCAGTGGTGAGATAAATCCCAGTTTGGGCTCAAACTGAGGTTCTTTGAAAGCATTGATTATCAACCTTTTTTCCTCCTCCTGCAAGCCATTTCCATTGCCTGGCATGGTGGAATCCTGCGAGATTCTTGTGGGGGAGGGGAGGGAAGACTAGGGAGGTATTGATCAAAACTACCCCTCTGCCTATTTGGAGATGCCGATGTGCCAGGCTCCCTCACTCCGTGGAAAAATGCTCTGAAATGCAGTGTTAGTCTGAGGTCGATCCAGACTTAAAATGTGCCTTGCTACTGCCCTAGCCACGTCCAGATTTCAGCTTTGTTGTGGGAGAGATGGGAATATAGAAAACGTCCTGAGAGGTCAGGAGCCCAGTGAAGTCTGTGGAGACTGTATTACCAGCCAGCGACACCACGCTCCCTAGTTCCCAGGGAGCTTGTGTACTGGGCCCCTCGACCCCACACTGGCCCACTGTTCTTGGCAGAGGAGGGTTAGGGGATGACTGAGGAGAGTCAGGCCTAGGCAATAGCTTCTCTGAGCTTCTTAGATACAGACATTTCAACGGAAAAAGCAGAGCCTTCCTGGAAAGCCTTAGAAATGGAACTGAAGAATCACTGGGTCAAGACCTCGCCACGGGCAAACCCAGGAAAATTTCCAGCCGGATCCCCATTCCTGTTACCCAAGGGGAGGGGCGAGGCTCCCAGGGCTGACAAGAAGAATGCGTCTTTGATCATTTGCTGTGGTTGTTCCTGACCCTGTCTAAGTAGAAACATCCCTGTGTGGAAGTTTTGCTGGCAAACTGGGCTGGCACTGGGGTGGGGGGTCTCTGTGTGCTGTTCCCAGGCTTGAGGATCGGAACCCATGTAACTGCCCCTCCTTACCAGTGGAGGGTGGCACTTGGAGAACGGACTCAAAACTATCACTGTGAGGCCAAGCATGGTGACTCAGACCTGCAATCACAGTGCTTTGGGCAGCTGAGGCGGGAGGCCAGAGGTTTGAGACCAGCCTGGGAAATATTACAAAACCCAGTCTCTACAAAAAAATAAATAACTAGCTGGGCATGCCAGTGCACGCCTGTAGTCCCAGCTACTCTGCAGGCTAAGGTAGGAGGATCACTTGAGCCCAGGAGGTCAAGGCTGCAGTGAGCTATGATTACACTACTGCACTCCAGCTTCGGCCACACAGAGAGAGACACCCTGTCTCGTTTTGTTGTTGTTGTTATTGTTTTGGGTTTTTTTTTTTTTTATTTTTTTATTTTGAGACTGAGTCTGGTTCTGCTGCCCAGGCTGGAGTGCAATGGTGCTATCTCGGCTCACTGTAACCTCCGCCTCCCGGGTTCCAACGATTCTCCTGCCTCAGCCACCCGAGTAGCTGGGATTACAGGTGCCCACAACCACGCCCAGCTAATTTTTGTATTTTTAGTAGAGACGGGGTTTCACGATGTTGGCCAGGCTGGTCTCAAACTCCTGACCTCAAGTGATCTGCCCGCCTCAGCCTCCCAAAGTGCTGGGATTACAGGTGTGAGCCATTGTGCCCGGCCTCATTTTTGTTTTAAACAAAACCGCAAAACTACCATTGTGGGGGAGGGATCTTTGATACATCCTTTTAATCTTAAAACATCATGTCAAGTTTACATTTTGCTCCATAATGTGATCTTTGGATTTTTTTATTTTAATATAAAGAAATAAAGTATAGGCTGGTATCTCCTGTCGCCCCCTCCCCTGGACAGGAAGGTGCCTTTCACCTGCATTTGTGGGTAGAGCACTCAGTGTCAGGGTTAAACAGCAAATTGTCCTAAGTTTCACTTTTCAACTCTGCATCTGAAATAGTAATGCATGTAGTTAAAGAGAGCAGTTATCCTTCTGCCATCAGGGATCGGGGGTAATTTAGGCATCAACCCAGGAGCCTTGGCAAAGCCATCATTCCTCTGGGCCTGCTCTCCCCTCCAGCTCTGATCTAGTAGTGTCTGCCTCCACAATATTTCTTATTTCTCTTTTCTTTTCTTTTCTTTTTTTTTTTTTTAAGATGGAGTTTGCTCTTGTTGCCTAGTCTGGAGTACAATGGCTCCATCTCAGCTCACTGCAACCTCCACCTCCCTGGTTCAAGCGATTCTCCTGCCTCAGCCTCTGAGTAGCTGGGATTACAGGCGCCTGCCACCACACCCAGCTAATTTTTGTATTTTTAGTAGAGGCGGGGTTTCACCATGTTAGCCAGGCTGGTCTCAAACTCCTGACCTCGTGTTCCACCCGCCTCGGCCTCCCAAAGTGAAGGGATTACAGGCGTGAGCCACCGCGCCTGGCCTCTTTTCTTTATTACCTCTTTTAAATTTATTTTTATTTTTTTTTATTTTTTAAGATGAGGTCTTGCTCTGTTGCCCAGAATGGTGACAAAGTCCTGGGCTCCTGTATCCTCCTGGCTTGACCTCCCAATAGCTGGGGATTCCACTAACCTGGCTCCACAGTGTTTCTCTTTACTCTATTCTGATTGGGCACTGAGTTTGCATTTTAACCTTTGGCTTGTAGAGCCGGTTTCAGAGGCTCACAGAGAGGCTTCTGGCCAGGCAGAGCAGGTTCTCAGGCTAGTCATAACTCCTAGGACCTCAGCCTTCCCACCCCACAGGGATTGAGGCAGGGACTAGGGCAGACAGCAGCCTGCCTCCTCAGTCACCAGATCCTTCCCTCCTGTGTGCAAATGGGTCAAAGTGAGGGTTGCTTCAGACTGAGGATGAGCCGTCATTCGAGAAGGGTGGAGTCTGTGGAGCTGGGAATAACATCAGGCTTTATGAACCAGCTCCCTGTTGCTAGGCAGCTTTTATTAGCCAGGCAGGTCTGCCCTGCAGTGAGCTCCTTCGGGGAAAGGCAGGGAGACGCTAAAGGCTAGAGAGGGCTTTCCTCCCCTGGGATATTGCAGCCAGAGAGATTTCAGCACACTCTGAGATTCAGACTCCAGGCAGGCTTCATCCTATCTCTTTTCAGTAAAAGGGATTCCTGGAGGCTGAGGCGGGGGGATCCCTTGCAAGAGTTCAAGACGAGCCTGGGCAACAAAGACCCTATCTCCACCCAAAGCGGGAGTGGACTGACTTCTGCCTTCCGTCCAGAAATGATCTCAGAGGAAGGAAGGAACTCTGAAGGAGCTGACTCCCCTCACCCCATCTTGGGGCATCGTGGAGGGCAAATGGGGGTATTCCTAGCTGGAACTTTGGGGTCACACAGATCTGGGTTCACATCCTGGCTGTGCCACAAAGTGTGTAGCCGTGGGTATTCATCTCTGAGCCTACCCCAGAAGGTCAATGTAAGTGGAAGAGCAGGGCAGCAAAGCACACAGCGTGGATCTGGCTGTGCAGCGCCTGCTCAGTCACATTCTGCTTTGCTTTTTGTTTTGTTTTGTTCCGTTGTGTTTGAGATGGAGTCTCACTCTGTCTCCCAGGCTGGAGTGCAGTGCTGTGATCATAGCTCACTGCAGCCTCGACCTTCTGGGTTCAGGCGATCCTCTCTCATCAGCCTCCCAAGTAGGTGGGTCTACAGGTCTACACACCACCACACCTGGCTAATTTTTTGTATTTTTGTGGAGACAGGGTTTCGCCATGTTGCCCAGTCTGGTCTCAAACTCCTGACCTCAAGTGATCGACCCGTTTCAGCCTCTGAGGTGCAGGGATTACAAGTGTGACCACCACACCACCCCACATCTGCTTTGTTTTTGAAAGTGACCTTAGGCCAGCAAGGTGGCTCACGCTTGTAATACCAGCACTTTGGAAGGCTGAGCCAGGTGGATCGCCTGAGGTCAAGAGTTCTAGACCAGCCTGGCCAAAGTGTCAAAATCTTATCTCTACTAAAAATACAAAACTTAGCTGGGTGTGGTGGTGCATGCCTGTAATTCTACCTACTCAGGAGGCTGAGGCAGGAGAATCATTTGAACCTAGAAGATGGAAGTTTCAGTGAGCCGAGATTGTGCCACTGCGCTCCACCCTGGGCAATAAAGTGAGACTCCATCTAAAAAAAAAAAAAAAGAAAGTGAATCCTTACAACCTTTCCCATAAAGCCTCTTTGAGCCTTCTCCAGGATTCCGTCCGGGAATTTATGTTTCTGGAAGTTTGGAGCATCTGGAGAATCAGGGAAATTTGAACATCAGGAACTCAATAAGGAAACTGGATAATATAAAGGAATTGTTATTAATTTTGTAGGTGCAATAAAGGTATAAGTACATGTTTTTAAGAGTTCTCTTTTTTTTTTTTTTAAGATGAGGTTTCACTATGATGGCCAGGCTGGTCTTGAACTCCTGAGCTCAGGTGATCCACCCACCTTGGCCTCCCAAAGTGCTAGGATTACAGATGTGGGCCACCGCGCCCGGCAAAGAGTTCTCTTTTAGAGATAAATATATGTGATGTATGAAGTTTGCTTCAGGACATCCAGTGTTAGGAAACAGCAGCTGGAGGTGGCATAGCTGAAGCAAGATGGGTCATGACTTGATCACTGCTTAAGCTGGGTAGTGAGTACATGGGAATTGGTCATACTATCCCCTTTACTTTTGTGTGTGGTTGGAATTTTCCCTAATGAAATGATTTTTTACAGAAGGAGGAGGAGAGGATGGGAGGAGCCGGAGATAGGGATGGTTAAGTGCAGATGACTTTCTTGAGAAATTTTACATAAAGGGGAGCAGCTAAACGGGGCAGTACTTGAATGAGGATAGGCCAAGGAAGGTGATGGTGATTTTTTTTCCTTTTTCTCTATTAACCTTGATAGAATCACTCAGTTTGGTGATTGTTTTTACGTTGGAGAAACTATGGAATGTTTGTATTCACATGGGAAGTATCTAACAGGGAAAAATTACAGGCATAGAAAGAAGTTTGCTGGAGCAATGTCTTCGAAAAGGTGCAATGGAGGCAGGATGCACGCCTGTAATCCCAGCACTTTGGGAGGCCAAGGCAGCTGGATCACTTGAGGTCAGGAGTTCAAGACTAGCCTGACCATTATGATGAAACTCCATCTCTACTAAAAATACAAAAAATTAGTTGGGTATGGTGGTGCGCGCCTGTAGTCACAGCTATTCGGGAGGCAGAGTTAGAAGAATCACTTGAACCCGGGAGGCAGAGGTTGCAGTGAGCCAAGACTGTACCACTGCACTCCAGCCTGGGCAACAGAGCAAGACTCCACCTTAAAAAAAAAAAAAAAAAAACACGCCGGTCGTGGTGGTTCACACCTGTAATGCCAGCACTTTGAGGCCAAGGCGGGTGAATCATGAGGTCAGGAGATAAAGACCGTCCCGGCTAATACGATGAAACCCCATCTCTACTAAAATTACAAAAAATTAGCCGGGTGTGGTGGTGGGTGCCTGTAGTCACAGCTACTCAGCAGGCTGAGGCAGGAGAATCACTTGAACCTGGGAGGCAGAGGTTGCAGTGAGCCAAGATTGTGCCACTGCCCTCCAGCCTGGACAACAAGAGCTAGCCTCCGTCTCAAAATAAAAAAAAATAAAAAAGAGGCCGGGTGCAGTGGCTCACACCTGTAATCCCAGCACTTTGGGAGGCCAAGGCGGGTGGATCACGAGGTCAAGAGATTGAGACCATCCTGGCCAACATGGTGAAACCCTGTCTCTACTAAAAATACAAAAATTAGCTGGGCCTGGTGGCAGGCGCCTATAGTCCCCGCTACTCGGGAGGCTGAGGCAGGAGAATCGCTTGAACCTGGGAGGCAGAGGTTGCAGTGAGCTGAGATCGTGCCACTGCACTCCAGCCTGGCGCCTGGCGACAGAGCAAGACTCTGTCTAAAAAATAAAAAGAAAGAAAAGGTGTAGGGGCAGGACTCCAGTCTGCAAGTAGAAGGGGACTTCAGAGAGAAGTCCACCTGTATCATCCCTAGGAACAGGAGGATGGCAGGGACTGGACATGGAGTGCAGGGAGGGAAGGCACTAGCTTTCATCTATCGCCTTCGGCTTGCTAAGCAGGAGCCAAGAAGCTTTTTGCACCTTGGCATATGCTGTTACTTTCTGTCACCCAGCGTCCATTGAAGTGGGGCCTGGTTTTCTCCCTAATTATAGCAGAAGCTCAGAGAGGTTTAGTGATTTGCCCGAGGTCAAACAGTCAGTAAGGAGAGGAGCCAGTGTTTGAACGCATCCCTGTCTTGCTCCAAAGTCTGTGCTGTCCAGGGATTAGTCTCCCCAGGAGCGGAGATGACAGGGGCGGTGGCATTGAGGAGTTGGCCCTCATGCAGACGAAGCTCTGGTCATCAGACAGCGGGCTCCTGGTGTCCAGAGACACTATGTGAGACGGTGGCTTCCTTGCCCAGCCAGCTGAGTGTGCCCACATCTGTGTCCAGTGCATGAGAGACTGGCCCGGGCCTGGTTCCCTGGGTAGCTGCCACGAGCACGCTGTGTGCAGACCGTCTTACATCTCCAGCAGGGCAAGGACAGTGGGATGTGTAGCATGGATTTTATTTCCCCCACCTGGGTTCGAGATTCCGGAAACTCAATGTTGCTTTCTTGTTTTGGAGGTTGAGCAGGGTTGAATGCCTTCCAAAGTTGAAGCAAACAACCAATATCACCAGTGCAGGCTGAGAGAAAATGCGCCTTAATTACTGCAGAAATGCTCATTCTGAGTGAAGGCGGCCGTTAGAAATCCCTGGGTGGAAATAACCACTCAGAGAAATGGGGAAGAGAGGAGCAGGTGATGCCTGCTGAATGGCTCTTCGCTCCTCTCACCTCATCTGCGGGAGATGAAACACTGACTCCTTCCACGGGCAGTTGAGTAAAGCGTCCTTGATTCTTCTCCTTCAGTTGTTACTTGGAAGAAGCCACTCATCCGTTCCTTTATCTCCAGGAAGGCTGCTCCTCTCCCGGCAGTCTTGGTTCCACTTTCCTGAACCAGTGGCCCCAGGCAGGCATTTGGCTTTTGAATTCTGCTCTAACTAGTGTCTCTCAGAACCCAGGTCCAGAATGGACCACCTGAGGCTGGCTGCTCTGCCTGCACTTCCTCACTTGGGTTCTGTGTGGCAGCGGCGGCTGAACTCCCCTGTCGTGCAGACGGCAGCTGGTAGTAAAAGGTGAAACTGAGCCAGAGGTGGGGAGCAGGCCACACCTGCCAGCTTGCTGTCCTCCCATTCCCAATGCCTGGCCGAGCATCTCAGGCCCAGTTTCATGTCGGGCTGTACTATGGATGCTCTGTCCCTGTACCTCAGGCAAACTGGGTTAGTCCTCTGAAGACTGTTCAGTGGGTTCCACTGTTAGCAGGCTGGGCTTGTCCAGGCTGCTGAGTGCAGCTTTAGACGTAGATATGATGCACGTGAGAGCCAAGGCAGAATGAGGTTACAGACCCAGCCCTGCTTCTGAGGGCTGATGGATGACCCCTTCCCAGCCACTGCTGCATCTCTTGGCAGACATAGCTTTAGTTCATTTCTATGAGCTCCTGAATCGCTTCTCTAATCCCTGCCCAGCTCAGGTCACCTGCTGCTGCCCTAAGGAGCGCCAAATGCTCCCCTAGTGGTGGGAAACCAAACCATCCCACGGATCCTATTTGTTGAGGGAGCTGGTGAAAGACGGGATGCCCATGGGCAGACCTAGCCTTCCTGGGTTTTGTGAATTCTGATTCACACCAAGGTTGGAGAGAATATCTGGCATCCTCTCATGATGGGAACCCTAGTGCTGGTCACCTACTCAGTTAGTAATTTTGAGTTGGCAATATATTTAACTGGTTGAAAAATCAAAACCATACAAAAAGCGTACGATGGGGCTGGGTGCAGTGGCCCACGCCTGTAATCCTAGCACCTTGGGAGGCTGAGGTGGACAGATTGCTTGAGCTCAGGACTTTGAGACCAGCCTGGGCAACATGATGAAACCCTGTCTCTCTAAAAATAAAAATGAAAAAATAGCCAGGCATTGTAGTATATGCCTGTAGTTCCAGCTACTTGAAAGGCTGAGGTAGGAGGATCACTTGAGCCTGGGAGACAGAGGTTGCAGTGAGCAGAGATCGTGCCCACTGCACTCCCGCCTGGGTAACAGAGCAAGACTCTTTTCTTTTTTTTTTTTTTTGAGACAGAATTTCACTCTTGTTGCCCAGTCTGGAGTGCAATGGTGCAATCTCAGCTCACTGCAACCTCCAACTACCGGGTTCACGCCATTCTGTGCCTCAGCCTCCCGAGTAGCTAGGATTACAGGCATGTGCCACAACGCCTGGCCGATTTTGTATTTTTAGTAAAGACCAGGTTTCTCCATGTTGGTCAGGCTGGTCTTGAACTCCCGACCTCAGGTGATCCTCCTGCCTCAGCCTCCCAAAGTGCTGGGATTACAAGTATCAGCCACCATGCCCAGCCGAGACTCTGTCTTTAAAAAAAAAAAGTGTACAGTGAAAAGTGTCACACCTTTCTCTGCCCTTGTTCGCCCACTTCTGTCTGTGCACAAGTCCCACACAGGCAGCCACTTTTGTTTCTCACGCATCCTTCTAGAGGTTTGCTTTTTTGGGTTTTTGTTTGGGTTTTTGGTTTTTGGTTTTTGGAGACAGGGTTTCACTGTGTCACCCAGGCTGGAGTACAGTGGTGCAATCTCAACTCCCTGCAGCCTCCGTGTGCTGGGCCCCAGCAGTCCTCCCACCTCTGCCTCCGAAATACAGGCTCATGTCACCACACCCAGATAATGCTTACATGTTTTATAGAGACCGGGTCTCCCTGTGTTGCCCAGGCTGGTCTCAAACTTCTGGGCTCAAGTGGTCTCCCCACCTTGGCCTCCAAATGTGTTGGGATTATAGATGTGAGCCATGGCACCCGGCCTAAAGTTTTTTATCCTAATAAAAAAGATGGTATTCTTTGTTCACACCTCCCTTTTTGTAATTAAAATGCAGTTATATGGTTCTGCATCTTGCTGTTGGAGAGCTTTTCATTATTCATGCCTAGAGGGCATCCTCATTCTTCTTCAGAGTTGCCTGATACTCTGCTGTAGGGAGGTACCGTATTTACTGAACCTGTCCCCTACTGATGGGCATGTGGATGGTTTCCAGTCTTTTGCTGTTATAACTAAATACTCATGCAGTTATAGCTGTAAGATGGATTCTCAGAAGAGGGGTTACTGGGTCAGAGGTTATCTGCAGCATTAATAGAGAGTGCCATATTGCGTCTCTGCGGGTTGCGGCATCTGGCCCTCCTACCAGCCATATATGAGTGGATTCAGCAGCTCCCCATGTCCCTTCCATCTCCGTCTTCCTGGTGTCTCCTCCACTCTAAATCAGGCCTCTTAGAATGGTTAAATCGGGGTATAAGGGGTTGCGGGTAGGGGCCCTATAGATTCCATTAGCATTTGTGGTAGCGTTTGTGGTCTCCAGCCCTGCCCTGCGTCACATTTGTTAAGCTGCGTAACTTGGTGCACTTTGGGGTCACATAAGAGGCTGGTGAAGGCAAGCCCCAGGGCTATCCTGGGTCTGCAGTTCCTGACCTTTCCCTGGGAAGATGGCAGCAGACCTTTGGAGGGGCTGTCCACAGCAGTGTGCTGGGGTTAATGTAGTGGCGCCCCTGCCCACTCGGACCTGCGGCTCCTGGAGCCTCCCTGTCAGAGGATGGGATGGGCCAGCAGGGTAGGGAATGGACCTGGGCTCAGCTGGCCCAGACTCCAAAGGCCACCGGAAAACCAGGGTGTGTCTGTGTGTGTGTATATATGTATGTGTGTGTGTGTATATGTGTGTGTGTGTATACATATGTGTGTGTATATATGTGTGTATACATGTGTGTATATGTGTATACATATATATGCTATACATATATATACTATACATACATATACTATACATATATATATGTAGTAGAATACTACTCAACCATAAAAAGGAATCCATTAATGGCATTTGAAGCAAACTGGGTGGGATTGGAGACTATTATTCTTTATTTTGTTTTATTCTTTTTTTGAGATGGAGTTCTGCTCTTGTCACCCAGGATGGAGTGCAGTGGTGCAATCTCAGCTCACTGCAACCTCCGTCTCCTGGGTTCAAGGAATTCTCCTGCCTCAGCCTCCCAAGTAGCTGGGATTACAGGTGCCTGCCCATTCCTGGCTAATTTTTGTACTTTTAGTAGAGACAAGCGAGGCGCAGTGGTTCATGCCTATAATCCCAGCACTTTGAGAGGCCGAGGCAGGTGGATCATGAAGTCAGGGGTTCGAGACCAGCCTGGCCAACATGGTGAAACCCCTTCTGTACTAAAAATATAAAATTAGCTGGGCATGGTGGCTCATACCTGTAATCCCAGCTACTCTGGAGGCTGAGGCAGGAGAATCGTTTGAACCCAGGAGGCCGAGGTTGCCCTGAGCTGAGATCGTGCCATCGCACTCCAGCCTGGTGACAGAGCAAGACCCTGTCTCAAAAAATAACATAAAATAGTAGAGACGGGTTTTCACCACGTTGGCCAGTCTGCTCTTGAAATCCTGACGTCAGATGATCTGCCCGCCTCAGCCTCCCAGAGTGCTGGGATTACAGGCATGAGCCACCGTGCCCGGCCACTAAAAGTCAAGTTTCTCTCTTCTCCATTTTGATTGTTTGCCCAAACCTTTTCATGCCAACCAGTGTTGGTTTTTACTAATTAGTCCACATTTTTTTCTCTTATGAAATGAGCCCAGTGAGGCCAGGGCTGCCACCTTGTTGTGGTGCACCCAGGGTGGCCGTAGGTGGTGCTGGGACCCACTGGATCAGGGGTCCTGAAGCCTTCACAGGTGGGAGACTGGGGCGGGACAGCTCAGTCGGCAGGCAGGTGGGTTCAGCTCACCTGGTCCTTTAGCCTACCAGTGCTTCCTGCCACCGCCCTCCACCCTGGGAGCTGGAGTAATAGCGGGAGCTGGGGAGGAGGAATAAGGGGAGTGAGGTCCTGGAGTTGTACCTGGTGCTTCAGCCCAGTCAGAAGGGGAGAATGAGCACAGGCCATCATGTGGGCCCTTTCTGGGGAAGGGTCTGTAACAGTCCCACCTCAGTCTATCTGTGGACACGCCTCAGGGAAGGAGGACACTTGCTGCTGGCTTTGCAGGCAGTTCTGAGTGTGGGGTTCACTCACTATACGTGAGACAGTGTGTCCTTCTGTCTGCCCCTGTTTCCATCAGTGAGAATGCCCGGGTCTCTGCTGACTCAGAAGTCTTAGAGCCAGGCTCCGGGGCTCATGCCTGTGATGCTAGCACTTCAGAAGGCTGAGGTGGGAGGATCACTTGAGCCTAGGCATTGCAGGCCAGCCTAGGCAACAAAGCCAGATCCCAGTCTCTACAAAAAAAAATTAAAAATTAGCCAAACTTGGTGACACAAGCCTGTAGTCTCAGCTGCTTGAGAGGCTGAGGTGGGAGGATGGCTTGACCCCAGGCGGCTGAGACTGCAGTGAGCTGCAGTTGCACCGCTGCACTCCAGCGCAGGCAACAGAATGAGTCCAGCCTGAAAAAAAAAAAGAGTTCCTAATCTCTCCGGGTCAGAAGCTGAGAAGCACAGACCCACTATCCAGGACAAAAAGCACTCACCTAATCATTCTAGAGCACATCAATAATTTGCATTCAAATAGCTCTCAATTTCAGGAGGTCTTTGGAGCCCCAGAAGCCCATCCACAAAGCCCTCTAGGATAATGGCTCTCAGATCATGGTGTTGTGGTGATTATTTTGCCTACACACTGCACATGATAACATGTTGGCTGCATGTGCCTCTTGGTGAGGGATACTTGGTGGGATGGGCAGGACAAGTGCAGGGTGAACAGTTGCTGGCTGGAGCCGTAGAGCCAAGTCACTCTTGCCTGGGCCACTGGACTAACTGGTCTTTGCTTGCAAAGTGGATGCAGGAGAGGGATTTCTCCTTCCCCAGATGCCGCCTGGCACCTTGGCTGGGTTTCACAGAAGGAGATTAGGGACCACGAGGCAAAAGGAGACTTGAGTGTGATGTCTGGTTCTCTCAGTATTCACCACTTGAGGTGATTGCTGAGGAATGCCTCCTCCCCCGGGGAGGACCCCATGCGTGTGGTCAGAGGCTGGCTGGGAAGGTGGGCGAGGCCAGGCCTGGGAGTGCTGGGACTGCCACTCCCCAGTCCCCTGGCCTGGCTGCCTTTTGGATTGGTCACAGAGGGAAGGTGGGAAAGCGAATGAGTCATTATCCCTGCCATTAGTTACAGCCCTGAGGCAAGTGACCTCCCACTGCAGGACTTGTGCCACCTGCTGCTTCTCTCCCCACTCTGAATGGGATGAGCAACCTCAGGAGATGATCACCACTTTCCCACAGGTACAGAGAGACTCAGACCCTGTGTATCCCAGGGCCACACGAGACCTCCAGGGACTGGGTGGAATGATCATGGAGAAGAGCATGTGGGCGCTTAAGCCAAATATTTCCCCCTGTGAGCTGGTCTTGGTGGCTCAGGCTGTAATCCCAGCACTTTGGGAGGCTGAGGTGGGGAGATCACCTGAGGTCAGGAGTTTAAGACCAGCCTGGCCGACATGGTGAAACCCCATGTCTACTAAAAATACAAAATTAAGACCAGGCGCAGTGGCTCACGCATGTAATCCCAGCACTTTGGGAGGCCGAGGCAGGTGGATCATGGGATCAAGAGAGCAAGACCATCCTGGCCAACATAGTGAAACCCTGTCTCTACTAAAAAAACAGAAAAATTAGCTGGGCATGGTGGCATGTGCCTGTAGTCCCAGATACTCGGGAGGCTGAGGCAGGAGAATTGCTTGAACCCAGGAGGTGGTGATTGCAGTGAGCTGAGATTGTGCCACTGCACTCCAGCCTGGTGCCTGACGACAGAACGAGACTCTGTCTCAAAAAAAAAAAAAAAATTAGCCAGGGTGGTGACAGGCACCTGTAATCCCAGCTACTCGGGAGGCTGAGGCAGGAGAATCACTTGAACCCGGGAGGTGGAGGTTGCAGTGAGCCGAGATCATGCCATTATACTCCAGTCTAGGCAACAAGAGCAAAACTCCATCTCAAAAAATAATTAATTAATTAATTAAAAATACAAAAGTTAGCTGGGTGTGGTGGCACATGCCTGTAATCCCAGCTACTCCGGAGGCTGAGGCAGGAGAATTGTTTGAACCTGGGAGGTAGAGGTTGCAGTGCACTGAGATCACGCCATTGTACTCCAGACTGGGTGACAGAGCGAGACTCCATCTCAAAACAAAATAAGATTTTCCCCTGTGCCCCATACACACACGATAAGTGCGCATACATTTGTCTGCATGCATGCATGCACATAAATGCACGGATACACTGTGAAGGAAAGGTCGTGTCTTGTAAGATAAAACCCTCCAACATCTGAGCAATGAAGAGCTCTGGCAGGAGGCCCTCAGAAGGAGAAGCGGTCCTGCCTGTTTCCCCAGCCCTAGGATGCTCTCGCTGAGCTGGCTGCCCTCCAGATTGGCCCAGGCAGCTCTCTCCCTTCTTGACTTCAGTCCAAGAGAGGACCAAACAAAACTCCTTCATAGGTCGGCAGTGATTGCTAGTCAGTTACTGAATTATTCCTAACTCCAGGTTTCATATTCTAACAGTACTAGTCAAAATAAACTTGGTAGGAGCCAGGCCTAGTGGCTCAGGTGTGTAATCGCAGCACCTTGAGAGGCCAAGGCACGCAGATTGCTTGAGCCCAGGAGTTCAGGATCAGGCTGGGCAACAGGGCAAAACCCTGTCTGTAGAAAAAAATATATTAAAAAAATTAGCTGGGCATGGTGGTGCACGCCTGTAGTCCCAGCTACTTGGGAGGCTGAGGTGGGAGAATCACTTGTGCCACAGAGGTTGGGACTGTTAAGAGCCGAGATTGCACCACTGCACTGCAGCCTGGATGTCAGAGTGGGTCCCTGTCTCAAAAAAAAAAAAAAAAACTTGATGGACCTCAGTTTTCCTGTTTCTTTTCTTTCTTTCTTTTTTTTTTTTTTTGAAACAGAATCTTGCTCTGCCAGGCCGGAGTATAGTGGCACAATCTCAGCTCACTGCAACCTCTCCCTCCCAGGTTCAAGTGATTCTCCTGCTTCAGATTCCCGAGTAGGTGGGATTACAGGTGGCTACCACCACACCTGGCTAATTTTTGTATTTTTAGTAGAGACGGGGTTTCACCATGTTGGCCAAGATGGTCTTGATCTCTTGACCTCATGAGCCACACACCTTGGCCTTCCAAAGTGCTGGGATTACAGGTTTGAGCCACCACACACGGCCACTTTCCCTGTTTTTAAGAGAGGAGTGTCTCCACCCACTTCTGGGGCAGCCTTGGATCCTCTCTCCAGGGCATCCTCTTCCTCTCCCTGTCAGGGAGGGATCCTGCAAAAACCCAGGTCTTGGAGGTTCGCTGTAGAACTGTATCTGAACAGACAGGGTGAGGAGGCAGGAACTGACCCAGACGTAGTGCCTCCTGAGAGCCAGACCCCATGTGAGGGAGTTCACATACTCTGTCTCATGTAACATCTCACGCTAGCCCCAAGAAGTCTTCCCGTTTCAGCCAGGCTCGGTGGCTCACGCCTGTAATCCCAGCACTTTGGGAGGCCAAAGCATGTGAATCACGTGCAGTCAGGAGTTCAAGACCAACCTGGCCAACGTGGTAAAACCCTGTCTCTACAAAAATAAAAAAATTAGCTGGGTGTGGTGGTGTGCAGCTATAATCCCAGCTTCTCGGGAAGCTGAGGCAGGAGAATCACTTGAACCCAGGAGGCAGAGGTTGCAGTGAGCTGAGATCGTGCCACACCTGGAGGTGGAGAAAGGGGCTCGGGTCAAGGCTCTGCCGCTCTGTGTCCGTGATGGATTTCTTCCCCTTTTTGGGCCTTTCCCTCCTTACCTGTAAAACAGTTAGCTTGGCCTCAATAATGTAGCAGCCCCTCCTTCTCACACACACTCACTCTCATATTTTTAGAGTTTCTATGGGCCAAGGCAACTCCCTACCATCTCCCTCCAAGCCCTTCTTCCTTGCAGAGTTTGTGGAACCCTGGGTCCAGACAGAGATAAGTCTAATCCTAAAACATGACTGAACGGAGGGAAGCTTTCCTAGCATGGAAGAGAGAAATCTCTGCTCTCAGCTGCTGGGCTCATCAGTCCGGCGGCCACTGGCAGGTCCAGTCTCTACAGTGATGTAATCAGTATTTTAGCTCCTTCAGAGCCCTGCTCCTTAGCAACCGCATGACCCGTACCCTCCAGAAGGGATCCTGAGTCCACAGCTCCCCACATCCCCATCGTGTGGGTGCTGTGCTTGCTGCCAGGGCTGGAGCCACTCATGCCGCCCTGAGCGAGGGCTTTGGACCTCATGGTCCCAGGGGTGATGCCGCATATGGGACACATGTGCACACCAGGGGAGGGAGAAGGACAGCTTGGCATGTCCAAGCTTTTCGCCCCAGACAGGAGCAGAGGGAGGGGAGGGGAATTTCAGAGGAAGCCCAGGTATGTCCCTGGCCTGCCCTTAGTTCTTACGTGGGTCAGGGCTTACCCTACCCCTTGCCTCACCGCAGGTAGGGGGCGAAGGAGCTTTTCTCCCTGTCCTTGCCAGGCTCAGATGCTGTTTTCCTTTGTGGCCAGGTGCAGTGGAGGCTTGCCTCTTGCATCAGCTGAGACGCCGTGCCGCTGGCTTCCTGCGCAGTGACAAGATCGCAGCCCTGTTCACCAAGGTGGGGAAGACGTGCCCAGTGGCCGGGGAGATTTGCCACAGAGTGCAGGAGCTGCAGCAAGTAGAGGGCAGGTGAGCCCCGGCCCACCCCTTCCCTCCTTCCGGCTCTTCCCACATGCCGAGTGCTGCTTCCTAGGACAGCCCATCTGGAAGTTGGCTTCCTGGGCCTATTTCTTGCAGGACCTCTGGATGGGGGATCAGCCTGAGGGTGGGGATTGGCTCCATGCAGGCACAAGGCTCTATATCCTCCTTCAACTCCCAACGCCAGTCAGCTCTCTGTGCTCCCATCTTGGGGCACCAAGCTCCACTCCTGATGCCACCATTCTGGGGTTTACCCCTAGACCACTGCAGTCCTGGAGCCCTCCCACCTTTGCAGGAAACCCTCAGGGGTCAGCCAGGAGGCCCTCCCATCTTGGGGCACCAAGCTCCACTCCTGATGCCACCATTCTGGGGTTTACCCCTAGACCACTGCAGTCCTGGAGCCCTCCCACCTTTGCAGGAAACCCTCAGGGGTCAGCCAGGAGGCCCTGCAGAGACAGAGCTCAGCCAGCGGGAAGACCCTGGCCCTCAGCCCTCAGGCCCTGAAACACATATGGGTACGCACGGCGCTCATCGAGAAAGTTTTGGACAAGGTTGTGCAATACCTGGCGGAAAACTGCAGGTGACTGCCCCACTCCCCAAACAGCTCCTTCCTTGACCGTCTCTGACCATCCTTCAGCCTTGCCCTCAGGATGCTTGCCCATCCCTGATGGCCTGCAGGCACCATCCCCATTTCCCCGCCTTTTCCATGCCCCACAATGGACTCACTGTTTGCCGAGACTGAGATGAATCTGGTCTTTGTGGGGACATCCCTATCTGGTGAGCCTGACTGCCCTGGGATGAGTCCCAGAGCCCTGGCAGTCACCCTGTCTATCTCCCAGCAGCAAGTACTACGAGAAGGAGGCGTTACTGGCAGACCCTGTGTTCGGACCGATCCTGGCCTCTCTTCTAGGTGAGCCTGAGAACACGGGGGCCTGTGCCAGGCCCATGGTGGGGGGGGTTGGGGCAAAAACTGAGGGAGCACCGTCGGAGCTGGCTGTCCCTGCCGCCACAGTGGGACCCTGTGCCTTGGAATACACGAAGCTCAAGACAGCTGATCACTACTGGACTGACCCCTCTGCTGATGAGCTGGTCCAGAGGCACCGCATCCGGGGTCCGCCCACTCGCCAGGACTCCCCTGCAAAGCGCCCAGCCCTAGGGGTAGGTGCCACTCCCCACGCCTTGCACTCATCTGGGCTACGCCCATGGGCCTGTAGGGACAGGAAACCGGCCTCTCTGCAGGACAGGCCTTGGAGTTGCCCCAAGGTAGTGGCCTCCTCAGAAGAGCCTTCACCCCGCAATAAAACAACGTAATGCCAGGAGCCCCTGCTGGTCCGTGGCTGGAGAGCAGAGGGAGTCTGGGAGCTAACTGGGAGCAGGAAGGACCCTGGGGTCAGCTGGAGAGGGTCAGCATGGAAGCCTGAGGGTTCTCAAGCCCCGAGGCCCATTTCCCAAGGCTGGAGGCTGAGCCCGGGCCTTCCACACAGATCCGGAAGCGGCACTCAAGTGGCAGTGCGCCAGAGGACAGGCTGGCTGCCTGCGCCCGCGAGTGTGTGGAGTCCCTGCACCAGAACTCCAGGACGCGCCTGCTCTATGGCAAGAACCATGTGCTGGTGCAGCCGGTAGGAAGCTCAATCCCAGCACCTCCCTCAGCCTCCCTCTCCGAAGGTCCCAGAACTAGAGCTCAATCCCAGCACCCCTCCCCCGGCCTCCCTCTTCCGAAGGCCCCAGAAGTAGACCTAACTGGAGCCTCTAGGCCATGGCTGCTCCTTTCCTGAGGACCTGGACAAGACAGAGGAGAATGGCCCCAGCTTCCCCACTCCCTGCCTCACATGACTTATGCCCGGCCCTGAGTGGGCACGGGCCAGGAATGGCAGCCACCAGGTGAGGCGAATCCCCAGCATGGGTATGGCTGGCCTGGAATGGACCTGGCATCCAGGAGGCTGGCAGGACAGAGCCAGTGGCCGCAGGTTGAACAGGGGAAGGACATGCCCAGATCTGCTGTATGGGTCCCGTCTCCCTGTGCTCCTGCCCAGACCCTAGTCCAGGAGCCTGTGGCGAGCCTACCCGGGCCTCCCTTCCTCCCAGCAGGAGCTCACTTTTCACAGGCCATCCCTCAGAGCCTCTCGGTCCTTTGGTCCTTCACCGTCTCTGTCCTCTGCTATCTCCTGCTCTAGAAGGAGGACATGGAGGCGGTCCCGGGCTACCTCTCCCTGCACCAGTCTGCAGACAGCCTGACTCTGAAGTGGACCCCCAACCAGCTCATGAACGGGACCTTGGGGGACTCTGAGCTGGAAAAGAGGTGTGGCTTTGGGACCCGCTCCCAGGAGCCAGGGCAGGGAGTGGGCTTGACCTCAGGCAGAGGGATGGAGAAAGCCCCTTGCTCCAGGAAGCCAACCTCACTCTCTATCTAAACGCCAAGATAGCAGGGAGCGGCTGCCTGGCGTGATTGCCAAACTCTCTAGGACGGAGCCAAGCTTGGGCATGAAGAGATTTGTCTGAGCCAAGCTCTCAGCGGCTGAGACCGACAGCTGTCCCTGTACCGGGCAGGCTGCACGGATCTCGGGGACGTGGCTGGCTGGGCACACTTCTTCCTATCCTCAGGGTAGTTTTATGCGGTGGTAGGACCAGGAGATAAGGAAGGAAGGAAGGGAGGATGGCAGGTCTTTGGACATGGTGACACTAATCTGGTTCCTTCCTAGCGTTTACTGGGACTATGCCCTGGTGGTGCCCTTCAGCCAGGTCGTCTGCATCCACTGCCACCAGCAAAGTAAGCCTGCCCTGTCCCCGGCTCGGATGGGAAGGGAGGGGCTGCCTTCTCCCAGTCACACACTGTGCATGGGGCCATTAAAACTTCTCATCCTGCCATCCCTGTTCATGGGGCTCCCAGGCCATGCTGTTGCCCAGCCATCTGCCTCCTACCCAGTTTGGGGGCACTGGCCGGCAGGCTGTGATGATCCCCAATGAGGGCCTCAGCCTCTCTCTCCTGCCTTCGCCCTCAGAGAGCGGTGGCACGCTTGTGCTGGTGAGCCAGGATGGCATCCAGAGGCCGCCACTGCACTTCCCACAGGGAGGGCACCTGCTGTCCTTTCTGTCCTGTCTGGAGAATGGGCTGCTGCCTCGGGGACAGCTAGAGCCCCCACTGTGGACCCAGCAGGGGAAGGTAACTCGGTGGGAGGCTTTGGGGGAAAGGCTGTGTGTGGGGTGCTCTGCCCGCCTCCCCTCCTTCCCCACATGGAGTTCTGAGGAACAGCCTGGCGTGGAACCCTGGCTGAGACTCTGCCCTGCACAGGCTGACTCCCTCCCCCTCCCTCCACAGGGGAAGGTGTTTCCCAAGCTTCGGAAGCGAAGCAGCCTGCGCTCGGTGGATATGGAGGAGATGGGCATGGGGCGGGCCACCGACTACGTGTTCCGAATCGTCTACCCCGGCCACAGACACGAGCACAGTGAGTGTCCCGACTTCATCCCGGGGAGAGAGGAAGAGGCTCAGGGAGGCAGGGGAGTGCAGCATCACCCAGGAGGGCAGCAGGCAGGGTCCACTGACCAGGCCCGGCTAACCCGAGAGGCTCCCCACTTACCTCTCCGCTGGACCTTTGACCCACAGACACTGCCTTTGCAAAGGTGCGTCTCTTCTACCCAGCTGTCTTCCCCACTTCTCCACCCCAGGACTTGGCTCAACAGGCCTAGGCACCACTACTTAGTTATCCTTTCAGACCCTGCCCAGGGCAAAACTCGGGGAGAAACTAGAAGTAGAAGATGGGGAACCCTCCAGTGCTCCTCGCCTGCTCCCCGACCCCCACGAGACAGCCCAGGGATGGGATTGGCGCTTCTTTTCAGATGGTGAAAATTGTCCACTGATCCCCTAAAGCCAGAGCCCTCCTGAAACCAGCTACTGATGAGTGTAGGCTGAAGCAGCAGGTCGTGTCAGAGACAGACTCAAGGCTGCCTGGGGACTTTGGGGGCTGGCAGGTATAAAGGTGGCTTGGCCCTGGTGGGTCCTGCCCCGCCCTGGACACACACTCCTGGGCCCAGGGGGTCTGTCTGTCTGCGTATCTACCAACACCGAAATTCCCTTTCTGGTCGGAGTGCTGCTGCTACCCGTAGGTTTCTCCGGGCCAGGCTTGCTTTTCTTACAGTTAAAGGTCAGGGAATTTGCCAGCCCAGAGGATTTATTGTCAGCCAGACCACCTGCTCCCTCAATTTCCTAACTTGTGCCAAAAAGTTGTCAACAAGTTGTCTCTATATTAGGGACCAGACTGCACACTCAGCCACCTTGCAGCCAGCTCCACCAGGCCCCGGGGGCTCACGGCAGGGATTCCCCTCCCCGCCAGATGCACCTGGCAGGGGGTGCATCTTTGGCCTTAATCTCAGGCCGTTGCTCGGTTTAGCCTCTCCCATCTCTCCCCTACTCTTGAGTCTTTGGTATTTTCCGATTCTGGTCCCTTCAAAGACCACATCCCCAAGGGCAAGCCAGGGCACCAAGAAGCAGAGGCCACCAAGCGACTCAGCCTCCTTGAGGACAGCCCTGAGAAAACGCTTTCCTTTTCCTGGGAGGGAAAAAGGTGGAATTTATAGTCTGAAGAAAGGGATTTGGAGTAATCTTCAGATTGGGTCCAGCCTGACAGGAGTTAAAGAGCGATCAGGACCCATTTGCCCGCTGTCATGCCCAGCCTCTGCTAGGACCGACGACCTCCCGAGCTGCCAGCCTGTCCCAGACAGCCCCCATCTTTCACATCCCCCTCCATTGTCTCTCTTCCATTCTTCTAGAGAGGTGCCTCCGAAGAGGGGGGCTCTGCAGCTGCCCCAGCCCCTCCCCTCCTTCCACATTCTCCCAAGAAAATCACCCAAAGCGCTGTCTGGTCCCCTCCCTTCCCCTCTTCTGCGCCCTGCAGATTCAAGACTACCTGGCCTCCGCTCCACTCACCTTCAGGAGGGAGTCCCTCCTGCCCCGGGGTGAGGGTCCTCATGCCTCTGCCTCTCGCTATTCTCTTTGAGCAGTCACTATTAACTACCACCACCTAGCGGCCAGCCGCGCGGCCTCGGTGGACGATGATGAGGAAGAGGAGGATAAACTGCTCGCGATGCTCTCAGTGATCTGCTCGCGGAACCTCACAGCTCCCAATCTGATGAAAGGTTTTTATCCCTCCCCTCTCCCTGACCCACCTCATCCCCCGCCCTCCCTCCCGGGCCCACCTGCCACCCACCGCAGGGGCTCGAACAGCAGTGTTGGCATTAGGGGACTTGCACCCAGGGCACTTCCCTTCCAGCAGGAGGCAGGTCAGGGAGGGCCGGAGGCCAGACAGGTGCTGGCAGGAAGAAGGGCTGGCCCAGGGCAGGTGGCTCCAGGCCACGAGGAGGATGTGCTCATAGGAAGGTCTCCTTATCTCATCGCCCCTTGGGAATCCTGAATGGCTCTCGGAGCCTATTCCTACTCTGGGGATCAGACTGGCAAATGCAACAGAGGTCCCTTTTTCTCTGCTGATTGGGAAGACCAGCCTCTGGGCCTGACAATTCTGACTCCTGACTTAACAGAAACAGGACCGAGGCATCGGGTCCTTCCTGGGGCAGTGGCGGGGCTGGGCGGGTCATGTGGACAGTGATGGCTGCCATGGGACAAGCAACAGGGCTCAGTTTCCCCAGGAGACCTGCAGCCCTCAGCAGGCATGAAATCTAGAAGTAGCTGTAGCATGACGTCCAGGAAGGAGCTGGGCTCAGGTCCTGGTGACATGAATTCCCGCCCAACTCTGCCCCAGTTCCCTGTACGGTTTCCAGCAAGTTTCTCGCTCTGCCAGAGCTCCGCCTGCTCGCCTGGGCCAGGGATATAAGACAGATGTGTTCCCACCCCCATGAACCTCAGGGTCCACGAATGGAGAGTCCCCTTTGTTGGAGGTGACAGTGCAGTGCCCTCAGCCCCTCAGGGTTCCTCTGCCCACCACCCATCTTTCCTAGCACAGAGCTGGCTTGGTAGGGAGGGAGCCCCACTCTTGAGCAAGTAGTCAGCTGGGCGACCTGTGAGGGCTGGGCTGGGTGCTCAAGGAAAGGTTGGCTAGGAAGAGGCTGAGGCCAGTTCTCCCAAAGATGGGGGAGCTTTTCCATTCCCACCCACTCCCATGCCACAAAATCAGTTGCTTCTCCCTTTCCCCACCTGCAGAGGATGTCCTCAGAATATGCCACACTCCCTGATGCTTCCACAGAGTTCTGCCAGGGAGCCCAGTTCCTTAGCCCGGCCACTAAGCCAGCACTAATGAGTCTCCTGGCAGGCAGGGCTATCCCGTCTGTGCTTAGAACACACCCAGCACACCCTCCGCACAAGCCTGCTGGCTGCCTGCCCTCACACCCCCTCCCTCCCCGTCATTCCAGTATGAGCCTGTAGGCCAGGCCTGGGCGGGGGCACCCCACTTCTATGTTTATCGCTGGCACACGCCCCTGCCAGCCGGTTCCTTGCAAACCCGGACCTGGGGGTGTTGCTTATTTCCAGTTAACTGACCGAGCAGAGTGGGGAGGCTGAGGTCTGAGGGGATCCAAGGGGCCACTTCTCACCCCACGAACTGGCGGTCAGGCTGGAGGCGAGAGGGGCCCACCAGAGCCCGTGGCAGACTTGGTGATGGAAAGCCCGTCCCCTACTAGTCTTAGGACTGGGGCCTCTGGGATCAGAGAAACTCCAGGCTCACTTCCAAGCGTCCAGAAGCCTCCAGGCTTATCCGTGCATCCTCTCAAGGAACTCGGGCTAGGCCAACCAGTGTGCAGCTTCTGGGCCCCTAATACTCGGGAAAGGAGAGGAGGCGAAGAGCAGAATCAGCCGGTGCGGGGAGCGGGCTGGGGAGCAGGCCCACCTCCACTCAGTCCATAATGACAACACTGTTGAGTCCGTTCTGCCAGCTGGGGCTTTCCAGGCCTGCAACATGCTTGACTTGTGCATGTGCATCAGTGGCGGGGTGTCCAGACTTCCTCTCCCTCTCCTCTCCCTTCCTCTTCCTGCTGCCTCCCCACAGAGCAGAGATGCTATTCACTCTAATTCTGCTCCAGGCCAGGCACCTTTCACTCGGAATCTTAGGGGCTGTGGGGTTCGCCCACCCTGATTTCTTGCTTTACACTTTCCTCATGCTCAGAGGAGAGAGTCAGAGTCACGCTGACCCAGCAGACCCCCATCCAGCCGGCACCCTCTCCCAGCCACTCGGCAGCTCCAGCTGCTGCACTGGGCGTTTGCACACAGGGTTCAAACGCTGGCGGCTTCAGCTCCTTCCTGGAGAATTAAGGTGAAGAGCATTGACCCAGGACTTGCCTTGGCTGGGCCCTGCCTTCTGGGCATGAGCTTCTTTCCTTTCCTCCCACCCCGCCCTCACCCCTGTTGCCCTCCCTGCCTGCCCGCCTGTTGCCTGCTGCCTGCCTGGCTGGGCCTCTTCCCACCCTGCTCCTCCCAGGACTGCCCTCCTGTGTCCCGCCTGCTGAGGGCTGAGCTGGGCTCCCGCCCACCCAACCTGCACTCATCCCTCCCCTCCTTCCAGAGTCTCAGGCATGGCTTGCAACTCCCTCACTCCCGGAGCCGCAGCCCCTCCTCACCAAGCGTGTTCCCTTAATTTGCCTACTGGCGGAGCTGAAGGGCCAGATACCTGCAGAGATCCCAGCCGCAGGTCTGGGAAGAGAGCCGAGGCCCAGCCAGGGCAACCGCTGAGGGAGCTGCAAGGGGCTCAGCCCCGCCCTCCCCACCAAGGCACACCCATAGCTGGAGTCTGGCTGCCACCACAGCCAGGCCCACGTCTGCTCCGGGCCACGGGGGAGCCAGCCGAGAGAACCGCTGCTGGCAGAACTCTGCTCAGCACACGCGGCTCTCCCTCCCCATCCATCCGACTCTTCTCCACTCTCTCCCTCCCTCCTGGCATCACCTCCGAGTCCTTCCACTTCCTCTCTCACTTTGCCTCATCTCTGGCTCACTGGGCCTGCCAGCGTCCCTCTTCGGCAGTGCCCTGCCCCGCTTGGGCCCCGGAAGCTCTCAAGGGTCTCGGGTTCTGATTCGGGCCGCCGGGGCTGGCTGAGCAGGCTGTCTGCTGGCAGTGTAGCGGTGTCCAAGAGTCATCTTCTGAGGCTGTACCAGGCCCCTTCTCTGGCTGTGACATTGGACCGTGGCCCCTGTGCCCAGTACCACCCCATCCCACCGTGGCCCTGCAGCCCCAAAATTGTGCATGTCCTCCCAGCTCCCATGTTTCCGGAGGCCACCATGCTAAGTGCTCTCAGGCTAGGCAGGGACAGAGCAGAACTCAGGGCCATCTGCCAGGGGTGCCTGGCCTGGACACGGGGCACTGTTCATCTGTAGCTGCTGGCCACCAGATCTAGACTCCCTCAGAAGAGCCAGGCCTACAGGGTAGGCTGCTCCGAGATTCCTCGGGGGCTTTGGACAGTGGGGGCTCCCCTGGAGGGGAGGGTTCAGAGTTTGAAGCATTCTAAACACCTTCTTGGGCATCTCAGAGTTTGCCAACAGGCTCAAGCTGAATCCTTGAAGGCTGAGCTAGCTGGTGGCATTTTAGGGAGCTCAGGTCTTTGTCGTTCCTTCTTTCTTTCCCTTCCCTCTAGAAAAGCAGGTGTTTGCTGGTCACATGATAGAGGTAGCCACAGTCATCCAAGACTCAGTCCAGGTGTCTCAGCACACACAGAGACGCCTCGCCACCCTCCCCAGGCTTGCTGGAGGCTAGGCAGCGTCAGGCGCCCTCTCCCTGCCATTTCCATCTCTGGGCTCTGGACCAGTCAGGCCCCACCTCTGTGATTTTCCACCAGTGGGTGACTTCATGCTGCAGCTCTGGGCACAGAGGTGGGCATGCTGCAGGGGACATGGGAGAGAAGTATTCTCGGGCCCTGACTGTGGCACCCTTCCTGCCCTCAGATGCCGGCGACATGATGGAGATGCAGAGCTTTGGGCCCAGCCTGCCAGCCTGGCACCCGTCGGCCCTGTGCAGTCAGGGCTCCCCCTGCCTCTCCTGCTTCTCTGGCAGCTCCCCGTACACCACCCCCAGCCGCTGCAGCTGCGTCCCTGACCGGTGAGTGGCAGGGCTTGGCCCCAGCTTCCTGTCGGCATGTCCGGCCACCTGTGTGTTCATCCGTCCTAAGGCCATGTCACTTGCACGACAGGATGGCCTCTAGAGTTGGGCAGACGTGGGTTCTGATTTCACTTTTGCTGCCCATGTGACTTTTGCAAGTGACTGAATTACTGTGAGCCTCTAGGGTTCTGAGCCTCGGTTTCCTCATCTGTAAAATGGGGATGACACCCCTTACTGCCTAAGGTGGCACAGAATGAGGTAGAACCCATGCACACGCCCAGCGTTGTGACTGGCACAGCATTGCTGCTCAGTACTCATGAGCTCCCCTTCCCAGCGTGCACATAGACATGAGAACACTCAGCAGCCGTCTGCTCTGTGCCAGGGCAGCGAGGGAATGGCTTTCATGGGAGGTGTTCTCTTTCACCCATTACTTTGTCTTTTATTTATTAATCCTGAGGACCCTCTGGTGCTTCTCACCATTTTTCACATGAGGAAATGAAGATTCACACAGGTGAAGTTCGTTGAGCAAGATCCCTGGGTGGGTGGGGCCAGGCGGGGGCCCCACTGCTGCTCTCTCCTGGGTGGCAGGCAGGGACCGGGCACATGCTGAGGCTGCTGTGCTGCGGCTCCTCCTCGCGGCACCTTCCCCAGTGGCTTACCTACCCCCTACCCCCCAGGCCAGACGTCCCCCTTCTCTCTCTTCTCCCAGCAGAGGGCAGGGGCCTCTCCCAGCTGAGCCCACTTGTTCCCACAGGTTGCCCCTCAGGCTGCTGTGTGAAAGCATGAAGCGGCAGATTGTGTCCCGGGCCTTCTACGGCTGTGAGTGTCGGGGGAGAGCCGGGC